>OY294047.1:12351437-12373106 GCA_958510825.1 Brachypterus glaber | reverse complement strand
AAAACCTATTAATGCTTTTTAAAAAAATTCGGCAGTGTGTGGGAACACATTGTTTTCCAGAATAATTTAGATGGACAAAATTGAAGAAGAAAACGGTCGATGGATTCTTTTATAGGATGCCTGGACTTTACAAAACCACTCACAGTAAAATCCCAGAGATTCTATTTTGCTTGGCAATTCTTCAAAAAAATTTTCTTTAACAGTTAGATTTCGAATAGACAAATGTCTAATTTACACCTTTACTGTTAATCTTAATCAAACTTTAAATATTGTGTGTTAAAATTTCGGTCCCACAAAAAACAGTTCCTGTTAAATAGAGTCATTAGCATTTAAATTCTTATGAAACTTGTACTCTTTAGCTGAAGAAAGCCGTCGATAAATATAATGCTTCGCATTCAATACTATACCCTTCACAGTGAAGAGTATATTGCTTTTTTTCTCGATATACTTTCCAAAATATGTTTTTTTTTTTGAGCTCCGCACTTTATTTTACATAAGTAGGTATAGTACTACTAAAAGTGCCGATGTATTGAAATCATCGCGGACAATTCAAATTTTTTGAGCATGTTTTTTTTACATTTCTTGACGTTTTAGATCTTGACGGAACCAAAATTAAATCAATTGCTTTTCTTGTAGTTAGTTTTAATACTGTTTTAACTTAGATTTTAAATGGGTAAGTGTCTAATTTGCACCTTTACTGTTAATCTTAATCAAACTTTAAATATGGTGTGTTAAAATTTCGGTCCCACAAAAAAACAGTTCCTGTTAAATAGTCATTAGGATTTAAATTCTTATGAAACTTGTACTCTTCAGCTGAAGAAAGCCTTCGATAAATATAATGCTTCGTATTCAATACTATACCCTTCACAGTGAAGAGTATATTGCTTTTTCTCTCGATATACTGTCCAAAATATGATTTTTTGAGTTCTGCACTTTATTTTACATAAGTAGGTACTACTAAAAGTGCCGATGTATTGAAATCATCGCCGACAAGTCAAAATTTGTGAGCATGTTTTTTTTTACATTTCTTGACGTTTTAGATCTTGACGGAACCAAAATTAAAACAATTGCTTTTCTTGTAGTTGGTTTTAATACTATTTTAATTTAGATTTCGAATGGACAAGTGTCTAATTTGCACCTTTACTGTTAATCTTAATCAAACTTTAAATATTGTGTGTTAAAATTTCGGTCCCACAAAAAAACAGTTCCTGTTAAATAGAGTTATTAGGATTTAAATTCTTATGAAACTTGTACTCTTTAGCTGAAGAAAGCCGTCGATAAATATAATGCTTCGCATTTAATACTATACCCTTCACAGTGAAGAGTATATTGCTTTTTTTCTCGATATACTTTCCAAAATATTTTTTTTTTTGAGCTCCGCACTTTATTTTAAAAGTGCCGATGTATTGAAATCATCGCGGACAAGTCAAATTTTTTGAGCATGTTTTTTTTACATTTCTTGACGTTTTAGATCTTGACGGAACCAAAATTAAAACAATTGCTTTTCTTGTAGTTGGTTTTAATACTATTTTAATTTAGATTTCGAATGGACAAGTGTCTAATTTGCACCTTTACTGTTAATCTTAATCAAACTTTAAATATGGTGTGTTAAAATTTCGGTCCCACAAAAAAACAGTTCCTGTTAAATAGTCATTAGGATTTAAATTCTTATGAAACTTGTACTCTTTAGCTGAAGAAAGCCGTCGATAAATATAATGCTTCGCATTCAATACTATACCCTTCACAGTGAAGAGTATATTGCTTTTTCTCTCGATATACTGTCCAAAATATGATTTTTTGAGTTCTGCACTTTATTTTACATAAGTAGGTACTACTAAAAGTGCCGATGTATTGAAATCATCGCCGACAAGTCAAAATTTGTGAGCATGTTTTTTTTTACATTTCTTGACGTTTTAGATCTTGACGGAACCAAAATTAAAACAATTGCTTTTCTTGTAGTTGGTTTTAATACTATTTTAATTTAGATTTCGAATGGACAAGTGTCTAATTTGCACCTTTACTGTTAATCTTAATCAAACTTTAAATATTGTGTGTTAAAATTTCGGTCCCACAAAAAAACAGTTCCTGTTAAATAGAGTCATTAGGATTTAAATTCTTATGAAACTTGTACTCTTTAGCTGAAGAAAGCCGTCGATAAATATAATGCTTCGCATTTAATACTATACCCTTCACAGTGAAGAGTATATTGCGTTTTTCTTTCGATCTACTTTCCAAAATATGATTTTTTTTTGAGATCTGCACTTTATTTTACATAAGTAGGTATAGTACTACTAAAAGTGCAAATACACCGTGCATATATTTTTTTAATAATTTCATTATTTTGTTTTTTTTATCTTAGGTAAGATTTATAATATCCCCCCGCCCCTTAGACAGCAAAAGTATGAAAAAAATAAACCCCCACCAAGCCTGCTTACGTAATTCTTGAACGCCTCCTTATGAAATATAATACTTTGTCATGGAGGTCTGTGAAGAGTATAACAGACTTGGCTTCTTCTGGGTTTACTAGCACAGACATTATTTTCGTATCTAGGTTCTCTAAACAATAGCGATAAGTTCATAATGTTCATACCATATACACCGTTTTCGATTAGTTGTTAAAAATAGTTATTTATAATACAAAGGCGAAAAGTTAAGTTATTCGATTGAGTAGGTTTTAGAAGCCGAGGGCCGCCCGATGGGATTGCTCGCTATTGTACAATGTTTTTTATTCGATTATTACTAATTATAATAATTTATTAAAATATACTTAATTTTAAATTATTTAAAACATATTTCTTTTCACTGTCTTATTACTTATTTAGTTATTCATGACAAATTGCTATCCAATCAAATAGCTAAAAAAACAACTGAATCGTTTCTTTTGGGTGCGGTTTCATTTTCAAATTAAAAAAGCTATAGCTTGTTGATTAATTTCTGTTAAAATGTATTTCAGAAACCTCAGAAACCCTAGGATACCTATTTTCAAAGATATTGTTTAATATTTACAATTATTTTGTCTATTTTAAGAAGTTTGGTATTAATTATCCCGAAAAGGGTGTGTAGTTGGAAACTTTTATTAATTAGGTTAGTAACTAGGCATTAGGCAGTCAGAATCCTTTGACAGAACCCAGACACCTTTCCAGCGGTTGACCTGTGTTATTATTTCTACAATACTAACATGCTGCAAAGTTGAAAGGAGTATAATAAATAAAAAAATTGTTTCATAAATGCCTAAAGCCCATTTGTAATATTGGTACAAATTCACTATAAACAATAAATTATAATTTTAATTTAATATTTTAATTGTTTTATAATTATAAATATAAACATGACATATTGCAAAACTATATTTTAATATTAATCAATCAATTCAAAACTAACACATTTTGTTTAATTAATAATGTTTTAATTTGATGGCTATACATACAATAGGGTATTTACTATTCCATCAATCTATTTTCTAATCATCGTACAGAGTACTCTTGGTACTGAAGAGGGCCAGCAGCCCGAAACTGTCAGTATACCAATATCACTCTGTACGATAGTTAGAAAGTAGATTGATGGAATAATAAATTAATATTTTTATAATTCTGTTTAAAATTAAAAATGTATGTCCTTATAAATCCTAGGTTTAACCACACGTTAGTGGTACTATGTGCTTGAAACACAAGGCTTCATCTTGCTACCATTCAAAGTCTTCAGACTAGGAGAAGTATGAGTAGTTGCCTACATCTAGCAATAGATGGCGCACAAGTATATGTCAATCTAATGACTTTACTTCTTTTGCGAATAAAGTCAAAACTGTTTTCTTAATCAGCGTACAGAGTTGACTCTTGGTATTGGGCCGCTCAATGGTCGAGTGACACTTCCAGAATGGGCCCGGTAATGGCATTTTATCAACGGACCGATGACTCTTTACCGACGGCAATGTGTTATTACCGGCCCATTGCTGGTGTGTTTGCTGGCTAAACAAATAAGGGCATTTCCCTAGTACATACCCAACGAAATTGTATTTCTGCAGTGAATTTTTTTTATACACTGATAAAAAAGATTTATTTGGATATGGCCAATTAAAATATTTGGTTGTGAGTAACAAATTTTATTTGACTCAAATAAATATTTATTTCATGTAATTATTAAACGAAGTACAGTACAAACTCTCTAATCCGGACTCGCTGTAATCCGGACGGTTTCCCATTTTAGAATACCTCTATAGTCCGGACAATCGTTGTTATTTGGCCTCTACACTGATAAAACAGTTTATTTGTGTCAACTAAATATTTGGTTGGATATCGCGAATTAAATTATTTGGTTGTGAGTAAAAATTTTTATTTGACTCAAATAAATATTTATTTCATGTAAACAAATATTTGAATTTCAAAATAATTTATTATTGGGAACAAAATAGTTTATTTGACATAAATAAAATTTATTTGTCACAACCAAATAATTTAATTCGCCATAGCTAACCAAATATTTAGTTGACACAAATAAACTGTTTTATCAGTGTAGATGCCAAATAACAACGATTTTCCGGACTATAGAGGTATTCTGAAATGGAAAACCGTCCTGATTACAGTGAATCCAGATTAGAGAGGTTGTACTGTACTTCGTTTAATTAAAAAAGAAATAACTGTTATATATGTTTCTTAATCTAAAACATGTCTGTCGAATTTTAGCCCAAAACAATAATCAAAAAAAAAAGATAAAATAATTAATTTTTTAATTTTAAAATAAAGTAGGTCAGTGACAAATTTCGTTTTAAGTTGAAATTTGGCACAGATTTATATTTTACATAACATGGCATACCAGATATATTTAATTAAAACAAATCATACCTTATAAAAAAAATTCAAATTAAGTGGACCCATGGGCGGACACTAAATTATTTTTTTAGCCGAAATTTGCCACAGAACTGCATGGTATTTTTCATTATTTTCAAAATCTCGTGCTTTTTGAAATACCTTAATAAACAATTAAAGATTAATTTATAATATTTTATACGACCACATGTGTCCAAAAGCAAAATTATTATTGCTACAGTTTGTAATAATATTAATATATATACAATGTAATATAGGTATGTATCAATTATATTTGGTGATATCAGTATTTCAGTTCTAAACTGTTGTATCTTGAAACTGGGTCAATTCAACAAGCGGCTCTGGTCACTTCACGCAAGATTAAGTTGACTAGTTTCGAGATACATACGCAACAAAAAAAAAATTAAAAAATGTTGGATTTAATGTATATTTTTGGATTGTGTATAAAGGGTATAAATATTAAAAAAAAAATCTAAAAAAATCCTAGAAAAAAACATAATTTATTTCTTTTTATTTTTTTATTATTTTTTTTATTTTCAGTTTTCTCAAAATTATTTAGCGTAATTTTATTTTCTAGTAATTAAACTGAATGATATATAGATGATGGATTATTTTGCAGAATCATTTTAAATGTTCTTTCTTGTATGTTTTGGACAAAACCAATTTAATTTTGCTCAAACCTAACTTTTGGCTTACGAAACTACAAAAGCTGAGAACTAATGCATTCATTTAATTTTAATTAAACTCAAAATGTAAAACGGTTCTGCTTCTCCTTGTTTCCTCAAACTACGGTTATACCCAACACAAATTTGGATTTATTTTATTTTTTGAAAAGTTGCTTACTATCTCCTTAACAAATTAAAGTTCATATACTAATTTCCACGTGAGCACTGTGGAATAAAATCTATGTAGAAAGAACAACTTTACCTACATTGTAGGAAAATTATAGTTAAACATAAATAGGAATATTTCTGTCAAACAAATAAGATTTATTTAAAAAAAAAAACTAATATTATAACTGAACCTATCAGCATGAAATTATTTTAGAAGTTTATCTAGAAGAACACAATCAACTGCCTTTTTAAAATCATATAAAATAGTGCCGTTTTTTATAGTTCTAAATTAATTCAATGTTAATGCAATGTTATTTTTTAACTGTCTGAATACTTTGAAATAAGGTTACAACAGAGCGTGTTTTAAGAAAATGTACTAACTCTGCCAAAAACTACATAGCTTGTAAATGATTTAATATAAAAAAAGTGTTCTTCTGCATATAATTAGCTAATATAATACAGTACTCTCATTTTAAATTTGAAGTGATTATCTCTTTTGTTAAAAAGTTAATAAACGTGGTCACACAAAAATAGGAGTCCTGAATAGCGGGGGTCCGCATTTATTTGCTAATTTTTTTAAGAAACAAACATTATCCCATTAAATTTAAAATAACAGTACATTATTTTATTAGATAATTATCCGAAAAAGCTAGGTTTTTTATATTTAATCACTTACAAGTTAGGTACTTTTTGGAAATCTTAGTAATTAATTTAAAAAACGCTCTGCGTTACAAGGCAAGTGACTTAAAAAAGTTATATATAAATAATTAATTTAAACTTGTGTTTATTCTTTTAACATTTTGTCATCTTTTGTTTGTAATTTTAAATTATAACTTCCTATATTCATCTAAAATACACTTTTAAGAATAATTATTGTATTTGCATTTTTGGTTGGAGAATTTTTACTCAATCGGGGAAAATGTCCATATTCCGTTTGGACTTTATATCAAACTTGAAAGAATATGATTATTTTTTCCAAAAAGGTCCAATCCAATTAGGGTGTTTGTAAGTTTTTCTTGTAGAGTATACCTGAGTTTTTAATTTAACGAAATCAAAAATAGGTCGTTCCATTTGAAAATTTAGCATAAAATGGCTCTAAAATTAACAATTAATATGGGTACCAGGTCACTGCGGTATTCCAGGCAACGAGAGGGCGGATGAACTCGCCAGACTGGGTGCCGGAAAGCCCTGCCTGGGTCCTGAACCAATTCTCGGTATCACAAGGAAACAAGTGAAGACTGCCCTCAACGTTTGGGTGGAAAGTCAGCTTAAAGAACACTGGACCGAGCTTAGTGGTTGCAGGCAGGCAAAGGAATTCCTGACCAGGCCAAGCAAAGCTAGGTTGGTCTGGCTACTAGGAAGGGGCCGAGCAACCATAAGCCTCCTTACAGGGGTCCTTACGGGCCTCTGTGGGCTTATGCGACACCTAAGCCTCATGCGGACGGTAAACGATCCGACCTGCCCTGGGTGTGGGATGGACGAGGAAACGCCCTACCACTTCATAGGGGAGTGTGAGGCTCTGGGCAGGCTCAGACAAGACGTCTTCGGAGTGGTAACACTAGCGAAGGAAGAGATGAGCCTCCTAGCCTGGTCAGATGTTATGAACTTCATCAGAAGGTCTGGCAGATTCAGGAAGAGGGAGGATAGGCAGCAGGTTGGGGCAGACAAAAAGGGCCATTGGGCCTACTTATCAGGCGTCGGAGCCTACCCACCTTTTACTACTAACAATTAATAAAAAAGTTACTATAACTGTTTTCCAATTAAGCTTATTGTAACAGGCAAACCAAAACTATGTTGTACGTTGCTTGTTTAAGGCAAGCTCTGAGATTTATTGTTCACGTAGTGCTCTGAGATTTATTGTTCACGTAGTGAGCGAGGCGTGGGTCGAGATAAAAAACAATTTTTTTTTCAAAAAATTGAACAAGGGCGCCAGATAACCAAATGATTTTAAAGAAATTTAAGTGTTTATAAACTTTCTGAAATAAAATTGTGAACAGTTATAAATAAAATATGCTTGAGTTTTAATTAATTCTAAGTTTTATTCCAACATATATATTTATTTACATACTTACAGTTATATTTAACTGAGTTAAATAAGTTTGAAATTAAATAATGATTAAGTTAAACAAACAAATAAAGAAACTCAGTTGTATCAAAGATAGTAATAAAATAAAAACAAGTTTAAAGTTTAGGATAGTTTTGATTTTAGACAGATAGATACGTATCGGCTTGTCAGCTTGTCAGGTACAGATATCTGGTCAGGCATACAGTCAAAGTTAAGATAGCGTCATCAATAAATTTAGAGATGTTCCTCTATAGAATTTATGTAGGCAAGGTAGGCTCGTTACAGACACAAAAGCTCTACATGAAGATCTTCACAGAGAAATATCAAAAAAGAAACGGAGGTCCATAAGAGAAAACGCACTCCGCAGGGAAAATAAAAAGGTCATAGGGAAAAAGAGAAGTCCATAAAAAAAACTCTGTATAAAATAAAAAGGGACAACATTGTAGAACCAATTTACCACAATGGTATAATAATAAAAATCATAAAATAAACTTACCCAAAGCTATTTTCTATTTAGATTTGGAGTTTTCTTCAGAAACATAGTTATTTATGGTACTAGTGAGCAATATCAGTGCCATACAAGGTTTTATCCAATAAATAGCTTAGGAATTCATATTTTTATTAAAAATTTTAATGACATTTGCAAGAAAATAATTTGACAAGTGACAGTTGAGTGGGTAAAATAAATAATTATCCACTCAATAAAGTAAAAGCCAAGCGGGGGTTATTATTGAGTTTATCTATTTAAAATAAAGCTAGTAATAATCTTATTATCTGTATGTATTGGATTAAGAATATTTATGCTTGTTAAGCCAAGTACTCAGAAATATATTTGTAGGAATACATATTATAAGGAACTGTTCCACATTTACTAATTATAATTAGTTATATTTCATTATTTCAAGCATAATTGGCTCTTGCAAATGTCTGCGCCAAAATGGCGAAACAGGAAGAGGAAGAGCAAGAGAAACAGAACTATGTTCTTTGTACTTTGATAAAGCAAGGTTACCAAGATTATTTATTTTCATATAAAACCCAATAAAATAAAATTAAATGCTTTAATTCTAATTATTGTAACGAGAGGTAAATTGGAACGTTACAACTACAAAAACGTAATTCTGAAACGCAAATAGATTTTAGAATTTTAAACAACCGTCCATGGTGTCAAACGCTTTCTTTGCATCAATAAAAACTATGAAAGTAGATTTATTATCTAAAAATGATTTTTTGGTTTAAGTTATTATTGACATAAAAAACTCGACTGTTACAATGGCGCCTGTTACAATTGATATGGGTCTCCCCTAAATATAATATATTCTGCAGTGTCATTGTTTTCAAATGTAAAAATTAAATGGATATCAAAATACTGCTATCAACAAAAGAATACTCAAATCAAAAATATTCTTTTAGCAGTTTTTTTTTAAAAGGAAAAACATCTATATATTTGTTTAGACAATAACACCGAGAATAACACAGGACCACAATTTTTGTCGATTGACCTGGATCAAAAATGGTTTTCTAGGAGTATTTTTTGTCCGTTAACACGAATCCGTCATCCGTTATGGCCCATTGCATTAGATTTTTTTTTAATACCAAAAACCATTTTTTTTTTAATTTTATTTCTCTCATATTAATCTAAATGTATTATATGCCTATATTTTTGGAATCAGCGCATCGAGATATATCTATATGATTCTTTTTTTAATCTAGGATATGAATTTTTTTTAAATCTGTGTTATGAATATAAAAAGTCTGGACTTAAAAAAAAATCATTTCGATGGATCTCGACGAGCTGAATCCAAAAATATAGGCATTAGCTACCAAAAATACACATAGAAAACCATTTCTGATCCACGTCAACAGACAGAAAAAAATTGTGGTCCTGTGTAATTAGCTCTAGACATATTAAGCTAAATACACCAAAGACAACCTATTTAAAACAATTTTTGTTTTAATTTTACAGCATTTTTTGGTATAAAAAATAGTATATTTGTTTATTTATGTTTATTCAGTAGACAAATAATAATTACAAGTTATAATACTTAATAATATTCCTCTGTGCACTGCCTAAGCATATAAAATAGCTTGTGTGCAGTGTACATGAGAAAATAACATTTTGGTTTAAGCAAAACATATTTATATATAACTGAATGAAAAGAAAAAATATATATATATGAAAATTAAAAAATAATCAAAATATAATTTAAAAATAAAAAATAAAAATACAATTTATATTCTAGTAAGCGAGTTTTAATCCTAGTGTGCTGATGAGCATTGTGTAAAATTAATTAACTATAAATAAATAATAAAACAATAAGGGGAGAAAAGAAAAACAAAAAATATCCAATAAGAAAAAATAAAAAATAAAAAGTGGAAGATATGTAAATAGCAATTTTAATGTAATTTTTTTTAAATTTATTTAATTTTTTCTTTCTCTTTAAAAGGGCCAATCAAAGTTTATTGATTTATTGAGTATGATGTCCTTAATAGTCTTTTTGTAGCGCGAAAAATCAGTTAATGCTTTAGCGTCGGTTGGTAGCTGGTTGTAAAACTTTGGGGCAGCATAAATAACAAATCTTTGGGTTAATCTTTTTTTAAAAAATGGAATTACCATGTTAGTAAGTGCGAACCGTGTAGCGGCAGTAGTACAACAAGGGATCTTGCGTTTGAATGCATATTTTAGACAACTAAATATGTAATGATTTTTAATATTAAATACATTCCCGTCTTTGTAAAGTTGAATTGAATTGTAGAGTTTATTTTTGTGAAGAATTACTTTCAACAAGGAGTTTTGCGAGGTCTGCAGAGACTCTAAAGCATTGGAATGTAATCCTCCCCAGATAGATATACAATAGCTAATTACCGAGTCAACTAAAGATTTATAAATTAAGATTATGTCGCTTTTTGATAAAATATCACGTAGGATGTAAAATCTAGGAAATAGTTGGCGTATCTTCTTGGACAAATGTGCTACATGTTCATCCCATCTTAGGTGTTGATCAACAATCAAGCCTAGGTATTTTATTTTACTCGTTTTTTGTATTTTAGGACAAGAACACCCATTTTTGTCACAATCACTTTTATGTACCCGCAGAGCACAGCAATCAGGCTGACCATTTGCTTGTGTCGAGAAGGCTACAAATTTACTTTTATCCGCGTTTAGTGTAAGCTTACTAAATTTAAGCCAACTGTCTACTAATATAAGATTGGATTCCGCTTTTTTATAAACATCATACCAATTTTTACCATTAAAAACTAATGCTGTGTCGTCTGCAAACGAAACAAGATGACCAATAAACTTTTTTAACTTCGCTAAGGAGTTAATATATACTAAAAATAGGATGGGTCCCAATACTGTACCCTGCGGTATACCGATAGTGATTTCAGACTTACAACCCAGTTTATCCCCAATTCTTACCCTTTGATATCTACCAGATATTGTTTTACTAAGAGTAAAAGTGAAGCTTTTTTTTACTAGTTTGTAGAATTTAAGTGCGACGCGAAGCGGAATCCTGTTACTACAGACGATTAAAAAAAGCACTTTTCCTCTGAGTGAAACATACTATTTTTTCTTCAAGCATCCTATATATATTTTAAATATTAATTTTTGAATTTAATTTATTCAGTAATAAAGTATATATTTTTTATTAAAATAGGCCAATAAAATCGTTTCGAAATAAACTTAAACCTTCCTTCCATTTTAATTTTTTTCGTAGGATAAATCGTACACTTTTCGCGATTTCGATGGTAACTTGTCTAAGTAGCATTTGCAATTTCGGAGAGATTTGTAAGTGTATAAACTATAAATTCTTCTTCAATCATTTTTAATCAGTTTCACACAGGGTTTTTGCACATAATCTTTAGTCAACCACCTGTTTACATAATAAACAAACAAGTTTGAAGTATGGCTGTCATCAAAGTCAAAGAGTGCTGCCGCCAGTGGTGGTTTTGCTAACTAACTTTTTTTACGGCGTACAACAATTAACTCATTTTTTTACTGTAAAAAAATTGATCACTTCTAACTAGTGTGTTCAGTTATAAAATATGAACATTTTAGTACCCTTGAAGAAAAAAGATTTTTTTATCTAAAATATTTTTTTTTTCCCAAGGGAAAGTGATACGTCAATTTTTCTTAGTACGCAGAAAGAGATGTCCTTAATTAAAAATAAAAATGATTTATTCTGCCTTGTAAAACAGGCCTTATTACGCTGAAAAGGAGGTAAAAACATTTTATTATGCTGTAAAACAATTCTAAGCTAATTGAACTTACAAGGGATGAAAGGATGTTTTTTTCAATCTCAGATTAAATAAATCTTAAAGAAATTTTTCTTAAAATTAAGTACGATTTTATTTACATTTAAAATGTTTCTTTGGCTTTGTATTCCAGTTTTTATATTGCTAGCAATTCTTGGGTGAGGAAATGAACAAAATGGAAATATATACTTTTTTTAATCTCAATATAGCCAATTAAAAAAAAATACTATTAAGGTGATGTTTCGGATAGAAGTATGAAATAAACTAATACTTTTTTGTGGTAAAAAAGGGTTATTTTAAAAATACACCTTCCAATTTTTAAAATAGTGTGGAAACAAAAACTTTAAAAGTAATTTTTTTACATTTTTTTTGTATAATTCGAAAAATACTTAAAACAAAGCTTTTGAGCAGACGTTTTTTTTTGATAAACCCGAATTTTTTTCTGATAAACCATACCTAAATGAATTTGATAATTTAAATAGTTTATTATTTATTTTAGTTTAAATGTAACAATATTTTTTGCAAAATTTCCATAAGGTGGAGTGGGGTAAGTGTAATAGCGGGGGAGAGTGTAAAAAATTGTTGTTAGCAATATGTCCTTTACTAATTCATGTTTTATTTAAAATATTTTGTGTCATATTGGGTAGTTTTTGACCAGAATTCCATAATTGGAATCAAAAATTGTCCACGAACAAGCCTTAAAATTTTAAATTACTGGTTACACTTGCCCCTCCTAAATCCATAGAAAAAAAATGAACAGTGTACTTTAAAAAAAAGTTCCATAAAAAAATATTTAAATATTTGAAGAAATTATATTTAGCAAAATCTTAAAACTGAGACAAATGTTAAATATATCTGACTTAATTTTAAGCTTTTACTGAACATTAATAGAAAATAAAATTGTTTAACAAAAAGCCATTATCCAGTTCCATAATCAAGAATAAAAGGATTTTTTAGTACTTACTGGATACAATTTTAATTTTAATTTTTATAATCTACTCGACATGTTTCGCCCCACTAGGCATCATTAGGAGTTACTAAAAGATAGATAATAATAGGATAAACCGTCTGAATACCAACTTAAAGCTATTTTCCCTTAGGAGCTACAAATTTACTTACTCGTCATTACAGAGGTGAATAAAATTTTTTTAATCATTATCAGTTACCATTAATTATGAATAAACACTAATTAAGCTTACTAAATATTTTGAAAAAACAATAAACAATTACAATATTTAATAAATCTTTTTTATTAAATATTGTAATTATTTATTGTTTTTTCAAAATATTTAGTAAGCTTAATTAGTGTTTATTCATAATTAATGGTAACTGATAATGATTAAAAAATTTTTTATTCACCTCTGTAATGACGAGTAAGTAAATTTGTAGCTCCTAAGGAAAAATAGCTTTAAGTTTGTATTCAGACGATTTATCCTATTATTATCTATCTTTTAATAACTCCTGATGATGCCTAGTGAGGCGAAACATGTCGAGTAGATTATAAAAATTAAAATTAAAATTGTATCCAGTAAGTACTAAAAAATCCTTTTATTCTTGATTAATAGAAAATGGTATACAGGGTTATTTAGAAATAGGTTCCGGAAATAAGCCCTAAGGGAGCTGCGGCCCTTCGAAGATGGACATATTGAATAGGGAACAAAAAAAGCACTAATAAAATTTTAATACTGCAGGGCGATTCTTCACTTAAAACTAAGCTAAAAAGTATTCTTCGCCAAAACACCTATATTTAATATTAAAGGAGTTATAGCCTTTTAAAAAGTAACATTTTTGGTGGCACAAAATGTTACTTCCACTTAATTGCATTTTTTTAAAGGGTTGCTCATACAGTGTTACACTATATGACATTTTTTATGTATTCTTACTGAAGGAATCTATATTTATTACAAAAAATCCAAAAAAATACACAAAAAAGTTTGGGGCAAAAATATGTTAAGCCTCACATATTTTTTCTGTCTAGGCACGCCTCTGGATAAATTCAAAAATATAAATTAACAAACTTATTTCCCTTATTAATACTAGTATACATGCAAAAGCTCGTCGCTCTAGATTAAAGGGTACAAGAGTTAATTATTAAAAACCTTATATTTATTAGTTTTAAGAACCGTAGCTCCCGTAGGACTTATTTCCGGACCAACATTTATAGGAACTGTTTTTAATATTTTTTAACGTAGAATCACCTCTTAAATTTCTCGAACTTATTTCTAAATAACCCTGTTCACGATGTGATTATTCAAAAATTTTAACAGTGTACTTTAATTTTTACATAATTACAGAAGCCATCAGTTTTTGACGTTTGACCTTTGAATATTTAAGTGCGAATATTATTAATTGAATAATTTATTAATTTGATGTTACTTTAATATTATAATATTAATCTTTCACTTAATGATAGACACAAAATAACATGATTTTGAATTCCGAAAATGATGGATGATAGCGTCTTTGATTAATGGCTTATCCATAATGAAAGTATAATCATATTCAAAATATCCGTTTTTAATTTATACGAGATATTGTGTAGTATGACTTGCGTAATGCTGGCAAATTAATCTTGGGCTAGAAGGCGCAATGCTACCACAACCTCAATTAAAGTAATCTTTCTTTTTTAAAAAGCTTACTTATGCTTTATGCATAAGTAAACTTTAATGGCGTCAACCCGATAGTAAGTAAGTAAGTAAGTAAGTAAGTAAGTAAGTAAGTAGTTTATAGTAATATACAAAAAGTATTTACACACGTCAAATAATAATACTAAATATTAAAAAGTATAATCTATAAAAAAAAAATAAAAAAGTAATAAAAGTACAAAATATACTCTTCACCCCCAGTCTCAGAAAATTTGGATAAATATTTCGTGAGTTTCCAGTATTATAGGAGTTGATATGTTGATATGTTGATATGTTCTGAAGTTAGTTATGTAGGTCAAACACTCTAGTATGAAAAGACAGGGGAAGGTCAGGATGGGCAAAGTAACAAAACTGCCTTTGCAGTCCTCTCTAATCCGCCAATAATATGCACAGCCCTCTGCAATCCAAAAATCCTATCACTTGAGGAATTGTGACCCCAAGCCAGGATGCCATAAGATAAGGCAGATTGGATTACCGAGAAGTAGACCATACGAAGAACAGATATGAACAGGGACTAAGAAAGGCTGCGCAGAAGATAGCAACCCCTGCTAATTCTGCCTGCAACCTGACCACACTAGTTTGTGGTCAATATACAAACCTAAAAACGTTGCAGTTTCTGAGTAATTATCATTGTCAAACGGTCGCAATTCAAACATTATGTTAACAGTCTTATGTACACTAAGAAGGAGTTGGTTTGTACTAAACCATAGTGAACCCCTTAACTGCATAGGTTAGTAGCCTATTACATTTATTTTTTATTTGTTTTTACGTTAATAAAAATATGTGAATTTATAAAGAATCCCGGCCGAAGTAGGTCTTGAACACACGACATCGTAGTTGCTAGAATGTAAATTTCCTTGCCAACAACGGATTCTCCCACAGGACACATATTTCACTAAATCCTTAAAGAAGGATATCGTTTAAAAGACGAGTTTTTGGGCTAAATGAGAAATATATGTTTTTATTTAAAAACGTGCAAATTAATTAAAATAAAAAATGATGAAAAACCGTTAAATTAATTTAAATTAATGTATATATTTTAAACTACAGCTTAAAAGTCTCTTAAAACTTTATTATGGAAATAAAGTTATTTAACACGTTGAAAGCTGCATTAAATTACTAGTCTGGGGTCACACTGTCTCATGGGACTGCAGGTTTTATGTTACTATACAATACGTTGGAATGGTTCGCTTCTAGAACAAAAAATCTTGCTTTTTGCACAAGGTCATGACCAGACAAAATTTTTGAGCACGTTATATGTTATCAATTACAATCGAAGTGAACAGGCTAACTTTGCGGCCACTCTATGACATGTTAAAGTTAGATTTGCGAAGAAAATATTCTCTTTATTTCTTAATTAAACTATGAACAATCAAATTGACTGTATATTGACTTTAATATCTACTTTTTAATTTTTTTAAGTACTTAAGCAATTAAAGACAGAGTGGTACATTTTATGTCAACTTTGCAAGAACAAATATTTCGTATATATCTCCATTTTACATCATGTGTGATAATTTTAATTCTTTAAATAGTGATTTAGATGTTAATTAATAAAAGTATATACAAGAGAAATATTTAGGTAGATTTTTTCTAAAATTTGTGTTTTACTAATATTTCTAATGTCCTTATTCTTTTTTATTAATATTGTAAAATTTTGTCCTGTTATTGGTTTTCATACTGTAAACTTAAAAATATATATAATGTCTTAAGAGCCCTTTTACCCCTTCACCCTTGTATCGTTCACATATAGGAACTTCAACAGAGATCGAGATGCGATCTCTAACATTGTATTTTAGCCAAATTATTAGAAATATATAAGAAGTATTTTTGATGTCCGTAATACATTATGAAAGAAAATATTAGTGGCGTATCGGACAGAAGAGAAAATTAGAAAAAAAGTCAGGTCTCAGTCTGGATTCGAACCAGAGTCCCCACGGTTTCCGGCCTGGCCTACCAACTGAGCTACCGAGACTCCCGTTCAAAAACTAACTAATTGGTCATGCCTTCTTTTCTATTCTTCTAAAATTTGTTAGTTGTTAATTAAAGGAAAGATTGTTAATTTTGTTAGTGGGAATAAACTCAATATACAATGTCTTAAGAGCCCTTTTACCCCTTCACCCTTGTATCGTTCACATATAGGAACTTCAACAGAGATCGAGATGCGGTCTATAACATTGTATTTTAGCCAAATTATTAGAAATATATAAGAAGTATTTTTGAAAAAAAATATATACTCCATATTATAAATTATCTATACACGTTTTTTTTATAAAAAATATTCCTAAATAATTTCATTTTTTTTTCTCAAAAAAACAATTCGGGATTTCACAATCAACGCCTTTAATCTAATATTGTTTTATTTAAAACACAATTAAAAGAAAATTTTCTTAGATGATAATACATTTCCCTTAAATTAAAGTCAAGCAATTTAAATTTGTACCTTCGTAAAGGTGTAATAAAATAAAATGGCGAGGAAAAGAACAAAAGTAAAGATGCAGTGACAAAGATACGGAAATAGCCGGAAAGATATTAAAGTAAATGCTTTGTTTAAAGGCGGGTCCTCAACATCTCGTAATTTAGTATTAATTTGGGATCATTCCACTATTGTTCAACAATTATGGAAGAGGGTGGACCTTATTTTCTTACTGTTTTAAAATTACCATTTAAGTCAAAAAAAAAAAATTGAAAATATGGGCGTCTAAAATTCGTAAAATTAGGCAAAAATCGTTTTTTTATAACTCGGTTTCTTCTTTCTTGAATGTTGTGGGCTGTATTTTATTAAAACACTTTCATGTTTTTTAGTAATTTTTAATTTAAAAGCTATTTTACAACATTTTTGTGCTGTCTAGAGCATAACATCGGCTAGACTGGTTGGTTGTTTTAAAGTGGTGTGGGGCAGCACCATTTGGCGCTATATTTTGAATTTGAATAATTTTAATATTAAATTTGTGTTAGAGTTATCCCAAACATGCTGGGTGCCCCAGCCAGGCAATGTTTTCCAACATATTTTAATGTTTTATCTGTGGAGCCTAGACAATGTTTCCACAGCAATTTTGATTTTTCAATGTTTTTCATTATATTTACAATTGCGTGTAATTTTTTTCTATCTTTAGCTTATTTTGTACCTAAGATTTCATTTGCTACCACTTGGTTGCAATGTAAAGTTTTTCTCCACCTTTTTGACAAGTAGGTATAGAGTGTTATTTCAGAAACGCTCGCTACCAAAGGCAATCTCAAGGTTTCTGTTTTTAAATTATGCTTATAATTCGCATTTTATTTGATTGGGTGCTTATATTACTGCAAAACCCTTTTTGATTTTAGTTTGTTTTATTTACTAACTAAAAACTATAGCTAACCTACAACTAGAGTTGCTCCTAACTAATTAAATCTTAATACTAGTGACTAAAATTAAGTTGAGAATTTACAAATTTACACCTATCTAAGCTGTACAAGATTATTTACAGTACTTATATAATATTTACAACTACCTATTTATAGGAAGTACGACGACTTTGGTGATAGAGCGACAATATGTGCCAGTTTTGGTTTCTGAAATAAATAGAAGAAGAAAGAAATAGAAAATAGAAGGACAAGCATTTCTTCTTTTAGATTAGGTTGGCTATGTTGCCATTTTGGCCTGTTTTGAAAAAGTGCCAAATAATCTATTTGCTACCTCTTCCAAAAATCCTGTTTTATTTTTGTACACAAGTGCCAAAATTTTAGTCCATTATCGGGAATTTGGGTCAAGTCACTTTCTGGGTATGACGTAATAGGTGCCCCTATAAGAAAATGAGGTAAGTTAAGCCCGAAGGCCTGAAAGGCTGAAAATGTTGTCCTGATATGATATACCTAATAAGTAAATACTCTTGAAAATTACGATGTTAGATGTTTTATTAATGCTAATTATGTTTTTAGCTCAGCGAATGAAAAAGTTTTCAAAAATAAAAACTACTATGAGAAAGATAGTCCTAAATCTGATCAAAGACTGAAAATTGGTACCTACTTTTTATTTTGGTAGTCACAGAATATGAAATTCTGCACTATTCAATAAAAGAATTTGGGGGATTACTATTGTTAAATAATATTTTTCTTTTTGTTTTCCATTTACCCACAAATTTAACCTTTTAAAGGTTAAAACGTTATGATAGCGCGCTTTTCAACTTCATATGAGAGATGCCCCACCCAATCGACTGAATGAAACGCTTGGCTGGAATGAAATTGTGTAAGCGAGAAAACGGCTAAACTGTTCAAACCATGCAATCCGGTGGCAAAAGTTTCACCGACAAAAATCAACAATGGTTAATTGGTTGGTAGGAATAAACTCAGAAGCACCAGAATGAAAACCGTGGAGAATATGTTTCGAATGCAGACTAAGACTTTAGCTACACCTTTTTTTCCCGTGTATAGATTCATTTTTTAGTGATTTGCCGTAATAATGACTAAAATAAAGTTTTGTTAACAAGTTCTGGCATATCCTGTATTTCAAGTTCTCTCTGACCCAGACCTTCAGCGCTAGAATAAATTTAATTCTGGAATATCAAATGGGATGATATTTTCTGGATCTGAAATTCGTTAAAGCGAGCGGCGTGCAAACTTAATTAAAATAAATCCAAAATCTGGAGGAAATATACATATATTTTGGATTATATGAATAATAATCCGCAAAATTCTTTTGCATATCAACCTGGTTTGATTTTGATTATTTTCGAATAAAATTGCTTCAAAGATTTTTTATTATTTATGTGGCTTCGGGTCTCTACATACTGAATTGTAATAAATAATTTTTAATGACGCGAAGTGAAGTCATAAAATCATGCAAAAACCGATAAATAAAATTTACAAATGAATTTCATGATCTATTTTTTCTACAACCAACTCCGATACCCAACGTCAGCAATATTTATTTATAATTATTTGGAAATAGTTTTTCAAAATAGGTCAGTAAAAGATTTGTTTAACCCATTCAAGATGAACGCTTTTGCAATAACGTTTATAGGGAATTTCTCATGAGTTTTTTCTCATAACTTGAAGATTAAGGTTATACTATTATAGGTATAATAGTTATATTATTGTTATTATTAATTTATTTATTTTTAGAGAAATTTTATAGTATATTAGGCACCTAGTATTTGAACTAAGTCTTTATTGTTTGAACTAAGTTTTTTTGCTGAGACGGGGAGTCGAGGCAAAAAAACAGTAGAGAACACTTAAGACAGTTTCCATAAGGGGTGCATATAATATTATTTCTACTACCCAAAGCCTCAAACATCAGTTAAAAATATAGTTTCAAAATTATTATTTTTTGACAAATAAGTAGAAAGAAGTTAATACCTTAATCGGGGGCTACTTGGGCACCTTTACAGAGCAATATCTCAAAACTCAGTTTTCGAAAAAATATATATATATTAAGTTACCCCATATTTGGGGCTACTTGGCAAATATGTTATAATATCCATTAAAATTGTGTGAAAAATAAAAACGTCCATAGTATCTATATACACTGTATCCCATGGTAGAAAAATCAATCGAATTGTGGTGTTATTAACAGAGATATCAAAATGATTTTTTTTAGCTTTAGCTCAAAAACAAAAAAAAGAGTATAAAACTTTTGTTTAGGGGAAATTAAATGTACTTTGGTCTATATAAACTGGTAAAAATTTCATTTTGATATCTCTATTATTAACGATACAAATCGATTGATTTTTTTACCGTGAGACACAGTATATATGTGTGAATTTTTTTGTTAGAAATAAAAACTCAGTTAAACAAAATAGTAACTTTGGAGGCTATAAACGTATACCGTCAGTATCATTTTTGTAATTTTTGGACTGAGGGATATTTATCTGTAATAATAGAGACACAACTGAAAAAAAAAAACATAATAAAAACTTAAATGCGTTTACACAAAAATAAACAAAAAATGTTCAAGGTTGCCCAAGTAGCCCTGGGATGCCCAAGTAGCCCCTACATACGGATTGCCTTATTTTTTTATTATTGACCGTGTCAATAAAAAATGCTGAACAACGCTCAATAATTTATTTTATTGGCTGGTCAAGGTTCACCTGGGCGATTATAAATAAAAATTTCGTGGACCCCTATATTTTTTGGACTAAAACATAACTGATGACATAAGAAATCAATTCCCATTTGAAAGAAAATCGTAAAAGATACACTTTTTTAGACAGATAAAAAAACGTTTTTTTGAGTAATAATGTGTCAAAAAATCGCGATTTTCAAAATCAAAAACGCTCTCTGGCTTAAAAGTTGCTCCTTAGTAAAAAACAGTGTCCACTTAAAAATGAGCCAAATCGATAAATGTTTAGAGGTAGCTCAAAGCACTCAAACTTAAAAAAAAATCGTTACCTGTTTTTTGGATAAAAACTGATAACGATAAAAATTGAGGAAATTTTGGAGGGTTTCTGTGGTAATATTTAGAAACAATACTAAATGTAAGAACTAAAACAATTATATCCCCCCTCCCCTTAAGTTAGAACATAAAAAAATCGCCAATTATTTTAAGATTTCGCGAAAATGTTATTTTTGCAAGTTTTTAAGAAAACAGAAAACATAATTTTTTTCCTCAAGTTGAGTAAAAAAAAATAATTTGGATTAGAAACCGGGTGGATTTTCTGTTTCTTGCCTAAAACTTTTTTCGTTTGGACTTTTTCCTCCCCTTAAGTTAGAACATAAAAAAATCGCCAATTATTTGAAGATTTCGCGAAAATTTTATTTTTGCAAGTTTTTAAAAGTGCATTAGTTTTAAGTAAAAAATCTACAAAATTATATATTAGTATATAAGCATATATACTTGTTAACCTACATGACTATATAGAAAACATAATTTTTTTCCTCAAGTTGAGTAAAAAAAAATTAATTTCGATTAGAAACCGGGTGGATTTTCTGTTTTTGCCTAAAACTTTTTTCGGCGTACTTTTTTTTTGATTTTTTGGTTGGTATACTTTTTTATGTAAAAATACACAAAAAAGTTTCTGTGGTTTAACATTGCAGGTTAAACCGTTTTAAAGATAAATGCATTTAAAAGTAAA
>OY294047.1:12287693-12351237 GCA_958510825.1 Brachypterus glaber | reverse complement strand
AATACGTAACACTTTTTTAGTTAATTTTTGACCCCCTAGTAAAGATTTTTGACAATTTTTAGCATGAGTACGTGGTGATAAGCTTCATCCTTCTTCTTACCCTCCACCCCTACTTAGTTTTGTCACATTATCCATTTTTGTTTAATATTTTTTTCTCATAATATCCCTATTTATTCTACCTATGAATTTAAAGTTTCTATGTTTTAAGTTGGGTATTTTTTAACTAATATTGAGTCGCCGAATCCAAATTTGTCCTTGGAATATTTTTGTCTCCCATGATTTTAGAACAAAAGTATCCCTCTTTTGTTCTAAAATAATGATTTTTAACATTTTTATCTTATTTTTCTTAGAAAACTTAGGTAATAGAAATATTCTGAGGCCAGATTCGGTTTCAGTGACCCAAAATTAGTTAAAAAACATATGACTCCAATCGGGGCAAGAAACCGTGTAGCCTAGTGTAATTATACCTAATAATTCTTCTGATAAAATGAAAGTTCTGCAAACGAAACATAAACGTAAAATAAAGAGTACAGAAAATTAAAGCAAATAACTGAAAAATTTATATAAAATAAAAACATTTTAAAATTTTAATTTTTTAATAAAAACATAATTAAATAAAAGTGTGATTTTTAATTAGCTCCTTAAACTCCGAAGCTAAATTTCTTCGGATGTTTTGTATCAGAGCACTGAAGCAAAAGCGTATTCCTCTCCCTTATAAATTGCAAAGCGTTGGAGGTTTCCTAACATACCTTTCCTTTTAAATATACAGTTACTTGTAGAAGGATTTTCTCCAATGGCCAACTATTCTTTTCGGGTTTCCGGTTCTTGGGACTCTTGCAATAACGTACACTTCCATAAAACGCTATAGTATTGTTAATATCTCTTCTTAATATTTGACATCACTAGACGTCTGGATACCTTCCATTTAAAATACGTTTTGATAGATAACGGCTACTTCTTCTGCCTTTTAAGCCGTAAAAATTTCTTTTTCGTAAGACCTAGTGTACACGAAATAAAGAAAAATGCATGTTCACTATATATCCTCGTTAGGATATATTTCTATCGCACGAGTCCATAGTGCATATTTGAATGAAATGACAACTATGCACACTCATTTATCCAAACGACTACACATAGCTTTGATTTTGACAAAAGTGGTTTGACGTTTATAAAAGTTTGAAATGTCAAAATTAAACACAGGTAATTCTTTAAAATATACAGACTGTAGATCGAAAAATGTTGTTCGCAACTCGTTTGCGACAAATCCTTAGTGCACTCGAATGATTTTTTTACTTCGCTTCGCGTCGTCAAAAAAACTTCATTCTAGTGCACTAAGGACTAAAGTCGCTTACTCGTAACGAAAACTACTATTTCTTTTGGATAAAATTGCTAAACAGATAAGAAGGATATGTCAAAATTTGACTGAAGTCAGATTTTCAGGGGTAATATCATAAGTGTTACTAGGTATCGGTGGTTTTTTACATAAATTTTACGAATATTAATCCGAATGGCTTTAGCAAGAGTTGCATTTTCTAAACCAAAATAGAATAAGGAAAATTGTAAAAAAAAATTCCGCTCCATTAGGGTGGTCCAAATTTTTATTTTTGTTTCGATTTTTATAAAAATGTGTCAAATGGCTTCTTTTGATTATGTTGATGTAGACCAAAGTCCATAACTTAAAAATTCGACGCTTCATTTTTTTTTGGCATGGCTTATAGATGAAAAAAAATATACGTGATGGCAAGAAAAAAATGCTTGTTTGGTAGTCAGTGGGTCTTAACTAAGCTAGAAAATAAACAAATGTCCTATTACAACATTCTTGTTGACCTGTGTTATTTATTTATTTATTTATTTATTTATTTATTTATTTATTTATTTATTTATTTATTTATTTATTTATTTATTTATTTATTTATTTATTTATTTATTTATTTATTTATTTATTTATTTATTTATTTATTTATTTATTTATTTATTTATTTATTTATTTATTTATTTATTTATTTATTTATTGTTTATAGTCATCTTTGGGACCATTATATGGTATTTTAACCATTAGACTGTTTATAATACTTTTAATTTAAAAATATTCCATATTCCATTCCAAAAATCCAGGGGTCTTAATGCCCCAAATGGGAACGAGGTGCCATATAAATATAAATATGAGCTTTCCTGTTGAAAAACAGGCTTATCGGCTAGTACCTTTATAAAGGCAAAGACCATTCAACCCAAAGAAAGAAGTAGAAAAACCCATATAAACCTGCATACTGTAACTCGTTTCCATGACACAAAAAAAAAATCTTTAAAAAAATACATACAAATGTTCCAAACCCAGCGGTAACTTCATAAAACGTAAAAAGTATACGTTATCTTACCTAAAAACAAACAGAAAAAAAAAACTATTAAAATAAGGTTTCAAGAAAAAATATTGTTTGACCAAAAGAGTCCTTTTTATGCAAGGTTTTTCATATCAAAAGAATTAGATTGTATAAACAGCCCTTAGTTAAATGAATTAAGTAATTATGCGATATATATGGTGATTACGGCAAATAAGTACTTTTGGCCATGGCACACCCGAAGTTTTTTAGACGAGGATGGCAAAAATAATGAGCTAAAATTTATAGCCAAAATAATTTCTCATTATTTTTGAGTTTGTTACTTTTTAAAGTTATTTTTCAACAGAATATGCATTGTTCATGATGTTGTCTGCCAATGGATAAACTAAAACATTTTTTTCGGGACGGAGATATATCTTGTTTAAATTTCGTATATGATATAACAAGTGATATGATTATCATCAATGATAAATTGAGTGAAACCGAGTTGCAGATTCAACAAATCCGAAGAATGAGTTGAATCTTAAACACCGGTTTCACGAATTATATTATCGATTATTAATCATTTCAAGAGTTAAATTGGGAAGAGAATATAATACATAAAAACTGAATAATTTAAAAAAATAATAATATATTTTTTTAATTAAACAAAGATCTATAAAATAACTGATTTTAATTATTGTACTTCCTTTTTTTTTTTGGACATTAAGCTTTTGGTAAGGTTTTGGTATATCATTTCAAAAATAGGGCAACATCTTGTATACTTTGACGAATCTGTGGCATTTGACGGAAAGAAGAGAGAGCGAATGATTCCTCCCCCTTTCGTCGGAGACATTGTTTCATGCGGAGAACTATACATTTAAGTTATTGTCAATCTGTCACTTCTTTACCTTGAAAAGTCCATAAACTATCAATAATGTAGTATTTTTCGGTGTCAATTAATTTATTTCAGCCTCTGTTTTCTCAGTTTTAACATTTCTCCAACGATTTTTGCTTATATTGATGTCAATCTGAGTATGCGACTCTGACGTCACAGCCCGTAAACTAAATACCACTCTGTAGGGTAAACTAAATCTATTTCTTAAGATTTAATAAATGATTTTGTCTATATACATTTTCTATATAATAATTATGTATTAAGTCTAAATAAATAAGTTTCAGTTACACTACAGAGTGCTTTTTAATTTACCCGCTGTGACGTCAGAGTCGCGTTCTCAGATTGTTACGAGTATATTTATATTAATATTTAAAGAGTTATTGTAAAAAACGCCTAATGACGCTAGTTTTTATAACTAAAGAACACCCTAGCAACGGAGTCAATAAGGTGATAAAATCTTTTGTTTTTTATTTCCGCTGTGATAGAACTAGTAACTAGGCAAATTCTTCATTTTTATTGCTTGATTATAATAAATCAATTATTATAGTATGAATTATATTCTCATATATATTTACACAAGAGGCTGAGAATTATGCGGGAAAAAATCGCTGTTTTCATAAAAGTTTGATGTCTGGAAATAATTACGACAGGGACATCACCCTGCATGAAATCTTGTTGTAAAAGAGAAATACTGAAAAACAAAATACTACAGCGATTCTCAATAGAATTTTCTACAATAGAAAATTCCCAATATAACTGTAATATGATTGGACAGAAATAAACACGTGGTCAGAAATATTGTTAAATGATTGGTTGATAAAAACGTTAAAAAATAATCAGTGCAATAAATTAATTTGTTTTTCTGAAAATAAGTATAGAATGAAAATACGTTCGAGTAGGTATGGTCGTCTAAAATGTCCTTTATTGCTAAATACCTTGGCAAGCTTTTAGCAAATAGCCTAATATTGCGTCAGGTAATAATCTAATGGGAGTTTCCAGTACAAAAAGCTTTCTTAACGTTAAATTTTCCCAATTTACTTAGTTATATCTCACGGTGGTCTGGAAATAACATTTAGTGAGACAAAAAAATAAACCATTTTGCTTTCCCAATTTGAAAATTTTCAAAATTTTGAGAAAGCCTTGATAAGGCAATTGTATTAGTGCAAAAATGTTCAATTTTTTTTGCGTATTTTTGCATTTTATGACGTTTTATGTCGATATAAATAAATTTCGAGCAAAAAAATGTCGTTCGGTCAGTCGGTCCGGAAAATTTTGTGTGCAGGATAACTTAAGAAAGCTTTAAGCTAGAGACTTAAAATTTGTCATACAGGTATGGGAACGTTCATGTATTAAGTAACGCAAATTGTGCCAAAATTCATACACCATACCCCAGTTCTCGCTTTACTATAGATTATAGAGTACATATTTTGGCTACCCCTAGCAAGAGCTATATTTTGGCTAGGGGGTGTGTTAGGGGGGGTAGCAAAAATATGAAATCTCTACAGCCTTGAATAACGCGAGAACCGAGGTATGAAGTGTATAAATTTTGGTACATTTTGGTACAAACTACTTTTTCTTAAATGCATTGTTTTCGAGATTGGCGTTTAAAGTAGTAAAACGTTTTTTTAGCATATCTCACTTATTTATAACCCGATTTTAAAAAAATATATTTTAAATAAAAGCTGTTTTTAAGCCCTATAAAAAGTGCTATACACAGTTTTTTCTAGAATATAAAGTTTTGGAGATACAGACTTTCAAATTTTAATAAATCATGCAGGTGATGATGAAAACTTTTAATTTTTTTCCGTTATTAGAAGTAAAGAAAAATGTGCATGGAAAGGGACACGTAACAAATGGTGACTTTTTTTATATTTATGATTTAAACTGAGTTACTATTTTCAAGTTTCAAGGACCTTTTATTACGATACAGACACTTTGTTAATTATATAATATATTTTTTGACGTAGCTGAGTACAATTAAGTACATATTCTATAATTAAAAAATATATTTTATTTTACACATGGCTTAAGAACTTGAATTAAAGATTTTCACCAAAATAGGAGATTAAATTTATTTTTAGGGTTGTTCATATCTTTATCATATTAAATGCTTTAAATTTAAGTATTTCTACAAAAAATATGACTGCAACAAAAAAAAATAGCCGTAATTTCGTGCAAATACATTTAAGATTGAAAAACCGATATTGACTGCGCCACTTTGAATTTTTAAGCTATGAATTTGTCTACATCAACATAATCAAAAGAAGCCATTTGATAGTTTTAGGAAGATCAAAAAAAAACTAAAATTCTGGACCACCATAATGACACGGATTATTTTTTTTATTTTTTCATTATTTTAGTCGACATCAGCTGTATCAAATATAGTGCTATGCAAAAATTCATAATTTTGTCCATGTTTTTTTTTGTGCTAGGAACAATATTATTTTGTATGTCGGCAGCGAACGTGTTAAATATTAAAGTATGTTACTTTAGAACTATAGTGTTTTTTAACAAAACCAGATGAAACGTTGCAAGCACCCTGTCAAAACATCGGCACTATTGTACACTAGAGCCATCTAGTTTGCAAATTTCAAACAGGTGTTTTGTTTGATTTTAAATTCTGTATCTTTAAAACATTATATTCTAGCAAAAAACTGTATATAACATTTTTTATAGGGCTTAAAAAGAGCTTTTATTTAAAATATAATTTTTTGAAATCGGGTTATAAATATGTGAGATATGCTAAAAAAACCTTTTACTGCTTTAAACGCCAATATCTCGAAAACAATGTGTTTTAGGAAAACGTTGTTTATAACATTTTTTGACCAATTTGTAATTATCTTTTATATAAGTGCTAAATTAACCAAATACAATAATAATTGCCTTAATTATAAACAAAAAAACGCTAAAAATAGGAGTTTTACCCTATTTTTACCCCCTTACCCAAAATTGTTTACCCCCAAAATCTAATCAGCTCTTTGGAATACGATAAGAAACAATATGCAAAAAACCACAAGTCGATATCTTATGTAGAAATGGAGTTGGAGAGTTTACACCCAGACAGACAGACGGACGCAATTTTTTTTTTTACTGATTTCGACTCAGAATGGTCTAAAACGTCGAGAAATGTGAAAAAAAAACGTGGTCAAAGATTTTGACTTTTCGGCGAAAATTTCAATACATCGGCACTCTTAATTGCACTCACTAAGTGCCGATGTAAATTAAAGTACATTTGTATTGGATCGTAACTTCCTATCTAAATATTCACTAATAGAACGTAGATAAAACATTTTCTAAAATGTGTTTGTTTTTTGTTTTTTTGTTTTTTGTTTGTTGACAGGAGCATTTTATAATTTTTATGTAACATCGTACGTAATAACTACTAGTTATAAACTCTTTGAAACTACCTGTAATAAGCAAATGTTCACTGTGGGTTAACCGAACGCAAATAATTGAGAACTTTGAGTATTTGGAGAATGAGCAGACATTATAATTTATGAAATACCGCAACAGTACACACGTGCAATTAGATTTTACACATGGCATACCTGATAATTGGCTATTGAAAAGGGACCAATTTAGAGATCAAATGAAGCATTATTGGGGACCAGTTCGATGGAGTAAATTCGATAAAGTTTCACTTTGTTCGATGTAACAAGTTGACGTAATTCCAAAATAGTTTAGGTGGTTAGTGGTTGACTAGCGATCTAACTTTGATTACATTTTCTGTTTTAGTAGACTGCTTAATAATATTTGTAAAGGAAAATATTGGAAATCCACTATATTGCCGTGCTAGTCACAAAGGTGGTAATTACATTCAGCATTGTTTTAAAAATATTATACTTTTACTTTTTACTTTATATTAAGCCCGGACACATTTTTTTGCTTTTTTATAAATTATACAGTTCTATTCAGAAATAAGTTCCAGAAATTTAAGAGGTGATTCTATTGAATTTTGTTTAAAGGATTGCTCCTACAGTGTTACACTATATGACCTGTTTTAAGTATTTTTACTGAAAGAATCTATATTTATTACAAAAAATCCAAAAAAATACACATAAAAAAGTTTGAGGCAAAAGTTTGTTAAGCCTCACATATTTTCTCCATCTAGGCATCTGGATAAATTCAAAAAAATAAATTAACATAAACTTATTGCTCTTATTAATACTAGTATACATGCAAAAGCTCGTCGCTCTAGCTTAAAGGGTACAGGAGTTATTAATTAAAAACTTTATTTTTATTACAATTTTAAAGAGCCGTAGCTGCCTTAGGACTCATTTCCGAACCAACCTTTATAGAAACTTTTTTTCGTATTTTTTAAGGTAGAATCACCTCTTAAATTTCTCTGCTTCTTAGGATTTTTAAGATAACAAGACTTGTCAACTATTAAACTTAAGTGTTATTAGTGTATGTTATTGGTTACAAGATCCAATGGAGCTCTCTACAACTAGAATTAATTATTAACAAAAGACGTCTACCCTATCTCTATCTCATTTGTGCTACACTTTCCAGCCAACCAAATAAATACTGTATTTGTTTTTCATACAACAAATACAGTATTTATTTGGTTGGCCGGAATGTGTAGCATTGTAGCACAAACGAACATAGCTAATGTGAATTTGTAGAATAAGATAATTCTACTAAAATTTAGATAGCGCCAGTAATTTCTTTAATAAAAATAATATTGTTACACTTTTCGCCAGGCCAAGTAAATATTGTATTTTTTCAACAAAGAACAAATACAGAATTTGTTTGGTTGGGTGGAAGTGGGAGTGCATGTATGTCTTCTATCCTTTTTGGGTAGAACTTTTGTCCCTGTCTAATCTAACGGGAGAAATCTCCATTACAAGTTATGGAAATAAACCAACCGGTTGGTTAGTTGCAACCCTAAAAAATTAAAAATTAAATCTCTCGCAAAACCCGACAGCTTTAAAATGATGTATCACTGTATCCATTAAAAAAAGCCCTGTGCCCGCTGATCACATTTTAACAGCTAAAATATCAAATATATGCCAGAATATTGTTTTCTACGACTGCTTTATAATGATGGTAAATATACACACTTTTCAAACACAGAATGAATCCATTCTAGCTCTAGATACGGTATGAATATTCCGTATCAAGTGTTAGAATAAGCACATGTAGTGCTATCTCTTGTTTATAAAAGTAAACAAAACTGTAGCAAAATTAGCAAAAATATATATATTTTACCATGAAATACTGAATAATGCAATTTAAAGTTTTGTGTTAAAATTACATAGTTTATTAGCTTTTCTTCATATTTGACCAGTTTTTTATCAATTTAGTTCAAAAAATTAAAACTGCTCCATCTATTGTTAAATATTTAAACCTGATATATGTCACAGCAATCTGACATAACCTTCAATTTTTGCATTATAATTTGTAAATACAGCCTGTTCCAGAACTCGCGTACCGAAATTTGAGGGTATATTAAAAACCCTCTGGAAAATATGAAAAAAATTAAAAAAAAAAAATCCATCTTCAATACTAATTAAAAAGGAAGCTATTTAATCTGACCAATCCTGTTGCTGATGTTAAATTACCTAAAAATTAGTTTTTCCCTACTTATTAGTAACTATGGTTGCATTTTAATGGTTGACTCGTGCATTGTTTAAGACTTTCAACTTTAGAATCTTTTTAGGTTATTATATTTTGACAAAACCGACAGAGGCTATCAAATATTCTTTTTTTATAGGGTCACTCCATCCGGCGGTGGTTTTATGATATCCGTCTTAGACGGCAGCAACAAACTGCCGCTGCAACTCCATTCAGCGAGCTGAATGTAGTGTTTTTTTTTATTAGAAACTCAGATCTTTTAATTGATTTGCTGGCTATAAATTCTTAATACAAATTAATAAAATAAAAATACAATAACTGAATTTTATTTATTTATTTCAAAGTAATGAACATAGGAAAAATTTTTATCGGTGTTCCGAAAAGAGAACATTCTAGCTAGAATGTAATTTTAAGATTAGTGCAGAGGGCAAGGAATTTTGGAAGTTTAAACGCAAACAGAAAAGTGGTTGGAGACACTTCGAGAAATGCAAAAACTGTTGATAATAAAGAAGCTGTCATTTAGACTTTTGAAGAATAATCTGGAACAAGCATTAGTATCGTGGCAAGAAATCTTGATATGTCTGTCCTGTGTTTAATGAACTCTAAAAGATGAAGAAACGCATTATTTTTAGCAAACTCGCGTCCAATGTATGAAGCATGCTAAAGAATATGTTCAAAATGACCTCCACCAACTTAAACACATAAAGCAGCTCTTTTTAACAGACTTCTCCTGGCATTAATAATCATATTTGGAGTTACTGACTCAAGCGCTTCATGTATTCGGTCTCCTAGTTCTTCTACAGTGTCTGGCATATTTCTATACACTAAATTTTTTACATGGCCCCATAAAAAGAAGTCCATTGGAGTGAGATCAGGGGATCTAGGAGGCCACCTTCTGGGACCCCCTAGGCCTATCCAACTGTTTGGAAAACTGATGTCGAGTTGGCTTCTTGCCGTTTCTGAGAAATGCACTGGACAGCCATCATGTTGAAACCAGATGTTATCCACATTTGCCAACTTTTGAAGTGGGATGTCATCAATAAGATTTTCCACTTCATCCCTTAAGAAGTTAGTGTAGGTTTCGCCATTCAATCTGAGAGGAAATTCATGGGGTCCAACCTAAAAACAAATATTTTAAACATTTTATGGTGGTTTATTTCTCAAAATAACTTACTATAGCATCTCCCAATATTCCGGCCCAAATATTCAAGGAAAACCTTCGTTGGGGATTTCCTTGCCTGAAGGCATGGGGATTTTCCTGTCCCCAAACATGAGAATTCCTTGAATTAAAAAAACCATATCTTTGAAACCCAGACTTATCCGTAAAAAGAATGCTTTTTACAAAGTTTTCATTTTCTTGATGTTTCTGCAACAGCCATGTGCAAAATTCGACTCGTAAAGGATAGTCCTCCGGTATCAAGCATTGTACTCTAGTGTAATGAAAGGGATGCATTTTTTCATCTTTTAGAATTCGTTGAACAGAGGTCTTAGACATATCAAGATTTCTAGCCACGATACTAAGGCTTGTTTCAGGTTCTTCTTCAAAAGCCTGAATGACAGCTTCTTCATTATCAACAGTTCTTGCAGTTAGCGGAGCGCCTCCAATCTCTTTTTTGTTTGGAGTTAAATTTCCAGAATTTCTTGCCCTTTGCACCAATCTTAAAATAACATTTCTGCTAGGATGTTCTCTATTGGGAAAACGAATAGAATATTCTACAGATGTAGCTGAAGCACTCCGGCCACACTCGCCATATAAAATTAGCATTTCGCAATACTCTTCTGAAGTAAACTTCATGAAAGTTTTGATATTTTTTTATGACATTAATAAATATTTATGTCACATTAATCACCATGTCAACCTACAGAATATGTACCTGCAATAATTAAATTTGCTTCCATAGCTACAAATTCAACCTTTAATGGTAATTTATAATCAGCAACAGTATTGGTCCACTTAAAGCGTTCTTATTTTTGAATTGAACGAAGATGGATTTTTTTTGAAATTTTTTTCAAAATTTCCAGAGGGTTTTTAATATACCCTCAAATTTCGGTACGCGAGTTCTGGAACAGGCTGTATGTGCTAAAATGAAATAAAAATCTTTTTTAAGTACTGATTTGATAAAATTATTAAATAAAATTAATTGCTTTATTTAAAAATATGTGTTTTGTTGCATTTGCAATGCGAGTCACAAAAAACATTGTTTTTAACCTTGTCCGCAGTTTTAAGCCATACATTGTTTCATATTTGCAGTCTAAGAAAAAGTATAGTCTACAACACGTATGGAATAGTCACCTAGCGAAATATTGTCTATTTCATACTAGTTATAGAATATACTATTCATTTACTTGTTCCGATATCTTAACTCGTTCAACGTTTAAGAGGAGGGTGTGCCTTTCAGACCGCACTGTATATTATATTTTAGTAGTTAGTACAAACATATATCATGTTGTTCGTGTTGAACTATAGGCCTTCTAAAATAGGGGTGATATTTTGACAAAGGATTTGTGTACAATATATGCAGAATTATTATTCATCCAAAACTAACTATTGTTAATATTACTATAATTACTAAGTTATAACAATAGTGAAATTTAATATTGATTACTTGCTTAACTAAGTATACACTGAAAAACATTTGCATAAATTTTAGCCTGTAGAGCATAAAAAGTATTACATTATTGTTTTATACAAATATGTTTCATGAAAAAATAGGAAACTTTAAAAATGTCCGTCTGTCCGTCCGTCCGTCGGATGTTACGTTTTTTGTAAGCACGATAAGTCGAGAACGAATTATCCAATGGACTCAATATTTTCAGAAAAAAATTCTTTAAGAGGAAGATCCCTACACTGATAAAACTGTTTATTTGTGTCAACAAAATATTTGGTTGGATATGGCCAATTGAATCACTTGTTTGTGACAAATAAATTTTATTTCTGTCAAATAAACTATTTTGTTCCCATTAATAAATCATTTTGATATAACTTGTGGGTATATTTCTTAAATTAAATACATGTTAAAGTAAACCTAATATAACCTAAATAACCTAAACTAAACTAAATAAACATAAATTAAACTATATAATTAAATATAAAAAAATTCGTCCAAACCCGGCTCAACGTTAAATGTCCCCAACACGGAGGCCGCGTTTCCCCTCTGTACCGCCAGGCTTATCCTTAGAGTGATGAAACTTTTTGATTTTTTGCCAATTTTAGAGGAAATTTTCCGAAGTAAATCTCTAGCTTCATCACCAAAGGGACCAAAGGTCTCAACAGCGAAGGGTACAAAAACAAAGCGGTCTTCCAGCTCCAAGTATTTTCTGTGTTTTATTTTTTCCGCATTACTTGCAGCCGAACCAAAAAGTATGCGTGCAAGTCGCATCCCATAATAAAGCCCTGCCCCCTCTCCAAGGAATCAAGGTGATTCCATCCACACGCTTTCCATCGCCCCGACAAATACCAGGCGGCTCCAAAACAGCAGGAAAACCTGCGGTAATAAGAGAACGCTTAATAATGTCATTGATCATCCTGTGCCTAGACAAACGACCTGCACTTTTTACGCAGCTGAGCCCGTGAAGGCCATAAACATCGACAGTTTCGCTACAAATGCAGACGTGTTGTTCACACACAGGAATACCAAGACGAAGGGCAACGGAAATGCGGAAGGTGGAATCATCTAATTGATTTCCCAAGGAAGAACAGGGCAAGGCATCTAACCACGCGTTACTTTCAGGAGCTTGAAGAGCTAGGAGACGCGCCTTGCCTTTAGGATCATTACACCTCAGCATCAGATCATTGATGAGAACTTGACAATAGAAGTTATCAAAATTTTTTTGCTTTGTGGGGAAATTATAAGGAAGAGTACTTAATTTACAAAGAGAAATCCATTTATTTAAAGCAAAGTCTAAATCAGTCCGAAAATTTGTAAATATTTTGAGGAAGAATTTGTTCAAGTAAAGAAGATACATCGTTAACAGAACCAAGAAAAGCAGGAAAACAAAGGGAAGAAGAATCGCGAATACCCAGGCCACCAAGTTTGGTAGGCAATGTGCTCTGTAACCAAGAATCTGATTCAATATTACAATTTAAAATATCTTTTAGTGTATTATTTAAAATAGAATCATATTTAGCGAGTGACTCAGGGGCGTTCCAACAAGGGGCACAACGAAGCAAATAGGAGACGCGAGGGATGGCAAAGGAGTGTTTTAGTAAAAAGTAAGCAGTATGGCAATTAATCAATTTTAAATTAATAGAAAACCGATCAAGAGTGTAAATTTTTAAATTGATATATTCAGAGATTTTGTTTTCAGAAATAGGACAGATATTAATTTTTTTTTTAACATGAACTAAATATTTATTTGACTCAGATAAAATTTGTTACTCACAACCAAATAATTTAATTGGCCATATCCAAATAAATCCTTTTTATCAGTGTATTGTTTTTAAGAATAATTCCCTCAAAAAAAACTTAAAAAAAATAAAAGTCTTTAGATGAGAAGTATGAGTAGTTGTCTACATCTAGAAATAAATGTGGAAAATACAATTTTTTTTTACAAAAATTTGAAAATTTCTTGACATGAGTTTTTGAGGTTGCTGAAATTGAATCTGATAATAAAAAAATTCTTACTTCACCCCCGCATGGCTGAGGGGATAAATATTTTTAAATGTATTCAATATTTTGGCCAAAGCTGGTATATAGGGGTTTTTGGGGTCCATGAAAATAAATCTAATAATAAAAATTTTCTCCATCGCTTCTAGAATTAAAAAACCAAACTCCACCCCCTAAGGGATAGGGGGTTCTTTTCTTGAAAATTGATATATTGGGGTTTTCGAGGTCGCTAAAACTTAATCTTAAAATAATTCTTTTCTAAATCCATTTTTGTGGAAATTGTAATATTGGGCTTTTTGATGTTGCTGAAAGTGAATATGATAATAAAAAAAACATTTTACGCATGAGGTGGAAAATAGGAAAGCTTTTCTACTGGCCAGTGCATTTTGAGTACATGTACTCCTACTACATGTACTACTACAACAATTACAACAGTTAGTTACAACAACAATGAAGTTTTCAATGTATTTTGTATTTGTGTTAAATCGACTATTAAATTATTTTATAACAAAGAAAAGTTGTACCTAAAGTTACGCTTTTATATAAATCATGGGCAGATGACAAGAGCGGAAACATTTCTTAAAGATAAATTAGTACAGTCGAATTATATCAAACCTAGGAATATATCAAAGAAAACTTAGTAAACAAACAAAAAATCATATGAGCGTATTCTTCAGTAAATAATACTTACTTCTGTTTGTTAAGTACATTTTTCACTTAAAAATATCGAATAAATAGAAACATTGGTTTAAAATCAACAGCAAGGCTTTAATCTCACCAACAGTTATAGTGTTCAGTAACAAGTTTGATATATTTTTGCATGCAAACCAATATCAGTTATCATTTAAGATATTTAAATAGCTTAAATACTTTAACTTTGGACCACAGTTAGGATACACTCAGAAAAATCTCATCTTGTAAAATCAATAAGAAATAATTTAATTAAAAAAAAATTGCCTTTTAAAATATTAAAAGTAAAAACTTTACGTTTTAGTTATGAATAATATTAATTTAAAAAAATAATTTTTACTCCAAAACGCTTTTCACTTTAAAGTAAAATTATTGTCCTTTACTATTTTATTTTAGTGTTTTCTTAATAAAATTATAATATTTCCCTTTATATTTTTGAAAAATATCAATAAATTAAAAGAATTTATTGTAAAATAACCAGTTTTTGTATTCAAATCAATTCTAGTTTACAAATGATTTAAAAGGAAACATTTTTCAAATTACAGTGAGTATTTTTATTTTTACAATAGCTTATAAAATTAAAAAATATCTTTTTGAATTAACAAAAAACGCTGTCGGAGCAAAAACATATTGGTTTTCTTTTAAATCATATGACTTTTGTTTGATTTTAGAACGATTTTTCTCTGAGTCTTAATGTTCTTGGCTCAGCCAAATTGACTTGGGTTATTTTGGTGCATGGACAAGAGGAGCAAAAGCCTTTTTTTTTCAATATCTCACCATAAATTGATAACTGTTTTAACCCTTTCGCTCCTGTAGGGACATATATGTCCCAGCTGATTTTCAAAAAATCCTATAGCCAAAAAGAACATTTAAAAAGCACATAACAGGAACATTTTAGTATTTTATCGTCCAAACTTAATATCAAGTGATATCAATACTTAACTATAAGTTACTAATGTGATATATTTGTCCAGCTTTAAAACACTATGTTTGACCCTGCACAAATAAACACAGTTAGTTTGTCAAATTTACGTATTTCTTTTTTGTCTGATTCTTATGTAGAAAAGTTTTTTACATAAAAATCCGATTTTTTTTTAATTTGACTCACTAACGGGTTTTTTTTGTGCAGGGTCACATATTATGTTTTATTGGGACAGACATATCCCACTTAGTTTTTGTAAAAGAACATTAAAAAAAAAATTCACTTGTTTCGTACTTTTGACAGAAAAAAAAAAGATTCCTTAAAGTTATGTAAATAATTATGATATTTTTCTCAAAGTATTCTTTCGTTGTTGTTTTTTTTATTTTTTACTTACGTAGTATTTTTATTTAGTAAATTTTTTGTACAATTTGACTGGACTTATATAATAAAACTGATACAATTGATTTACGAGATTTGAACAGTGGAATAAAGCTGTTTGTTCTATAACTTCTAATAGACCGTTAAATTTTTTGGTTCATCATAAAACTTTTGTGAGAAGCTTTCTTAGTAACATCCCCTAATCTTTGTTTTATTAATATTGATATCACAGGCTAACAAAAGAAAATCAAACGTCAATTTCTCTTAACCAGATTTTATTTTTGCTAAAAATAAATTTAATAATGAAAAGCTCGCCGACCTCAGTCCCGTATGGAAAATTGGTTTTGATCATATTCGGATGTTATCGAAAATCGAAATGTTATAGTTCTTAACATTCTGATCAGAATTTTGCAAAAGTGTCCACGAGCACAATTCTCAATAAATAACACATGCCCACAAAATAAAAAAAGTGGTCTGTGCTGGGGTTGGGACCCTCCTACTCTTATATATTTTAGGATGCTGAACTTGAATCTGTCATAAGAAAAGGCACTTCATCAGCTTATTTCTTTGCTACACTGAAAAAACTGTCTAAAATGGTAAAAATCTCATATTATTTCAGTGTAACAAAAAAATGAGCCATTGAAGTGCATTTTTTTATGATAGATTCTTGTTCACCATCTCAAAATACATAAGAATAGTTGGGTCTAAACCCCAGCACAAACCACTCTTTTTTTTGTGGCCCCAGACAGTTTTTCCAGTGTAGAAAAAAAATGAGCCTATGAAGTGCCTTTTTTATGACAGATTTGTGTTCAGCATCCCAAAATACATAAGAATAGGTGAGTCTCAACCCCGGAACAGACGACTATTTTTTTTTGTGGGCCCATGCTGTTTTTTCAGTGTAGAAAAAAAATGAGCCAATGAAGTGCCTTTTTTATGACAGATTCGTGTTCAGCATCCCAAAATACATAAGAATAAGTGGATCTCAACCCCAGCACAGACCACTTTTTTTTTGTGGGCCCAGACAGTTTTTTCAGAGTAGATACAAAATAAGCCCATGAAGTGCCTTTTTTATGGCAGATTCGTGTTCAGCATCAGAAAATACATAAGAATCCGTGGGTCTTAACCACAGCACAGACCACTTTTTTTTGTGGGTCCAGACAGTTTTTTCAGTGTAGAAACAAAATAAGCCCACGAAGTGCCTTTTTTTATGACAGATTCGTATTCAGCATCCCAAAATACATAAGAATAGTTAGGTCTCAACCCCAGCACAGCCCACTTTTTTTCTTTTGTGGGCCTGTGTAATTTAATAAAAAAGAACACCCGACTGATTAACTAAAAAGTATGAAACAAGAATAATGTGGAATAAAATTATATAGTAACTATCGCAGTCGGAGGCCTATTCTGTACTTCTATTAAACATTTGTATATTTAAATTAAGTTTGAATATTTGTTTCGTTATTATGATATTTAGGATTGGCCCCTGACTACAGTTACTATATAATTTTTTCTATTTTACGACTTTTACATGCTCATAATCACACGCATTTTGCATGTTCTTATAGACCCATAAGAGGTCTCTACTTTTTTTTCTGTTGGGTTGGCAACAGACAAAAGCCTATCGCTTGAAGTTTTCTGTGCAAATGTTAACGTCGCTTTAAAGTTTAATTTTCTACAAAATTTTGTTTTGTTTTTTACAGTGTTAAAATTGTGGCTTCCCTACTTAGTGAAAAAGAGAAGACATGACAATAAAATATACAAAGAATTTTGAATAAATAATCTTCAATACAGCTTGCTCACATACCTCCAAATTTTATTTCTAAATCTCATATAGTCAATGACTACCGTGTGGATGACTATTAGTCATCCACACGGTAGAAAAGCTCCGACGCGAGGGGAGGTATCACCGAACCGACAGGGCGCTCTCTTCTTTACGTCATAAGCGTGCGTGAGTGCAACTGAGCGCACTCACATTCCACACATATTTTAAATAGCCACACAATACATCAAGTTTTGTCTGGATGTTAAATGCAAACAAACCACAGTGCCGCACTGTCATTGCGGCGAAGGAAATAGGACATTTGACAAGTATTAAAATACTCTGAATAAATGAAGTTCGACCATAAATAATCGAGTGCAGTTGCTCTGTCTTTAACAGCCATGTTTAATTCGATTTAAATCGATTCGATTTAGAGATACAAATCAAATATTTGCAATAATGTGAAGATGTGAAGCACTGAAATTTATTGTAAATGAGAATACAATTTATATATATGTAGTATGCTGTACTGATAAGTGAAAATACCTTACCCCTACGATGGTTTTTTTACCCCTCTTTTCTCTATTCTAAAATCGTGCTTATTGTTTGCTTTTTAATTTATAAAATATAATTTATTTGTGGGTTAATACATTATAATCCAGAGGTATGTGTATTAAATATAAATTATATTCTCTCCCTAAATATCAATTTGTGATACTAGGTTAGGTACCGTTGCTTTTTTTCAAATTTTACTCATAATAATCCCAATTTTTGGAAAATGCAACTCCTGCTAAAGCAGTCTTTGCATTTTCGTCATTGGGGTTAATATTTGTAAAATTTATGTAAAAAACCACCAATACCTAACCTAGTACCACTTATGATATTACCCCTGATAACACTCCGTGGTATAAAACACCTAATTAATTGTGTCCCTAAAGAGTATAAACAAATAAATAAAAATAAAATAAATAATACAAGTCCAACTTGGCTAACTTTTGGAAAATCTAAAAAATTGTACTTACAAATGTGAAATTTGCGGCATTTTTAAGTTAAATGGGAGTTATCATTTTCACAAAAATTGCAAAAAATATTAAATAATTTTTGAAATATTAAAAAACAAAAAAATAGTTTGGACTTATAACTTTTTGATCCTAACGTTTGGACTTTAATTCAAACTTTATTAAAAAGTGTGTTTTTTAAATAGGAGCATAGAAAGTTTTTTTGTTAGTGCCTTAAAAATCTTTCGATTTATTTTGTGTGATGAGTCAATGCTCATTTGTTTCTTATTTTATGGGTGGCACAATAAATTTGATTTCCTATGTAAGGTTGACTAGAGTCAAGATATCTTTTGTTTTTAACTCATTGTTAATCAAAACAGTATTTATCGTACGACCTAGTGTACACGAAATAAAGAAAAATGCATGTTCACTATTATGTATGTATATTATATAATATATCCTCGTTAGTATATTTTTCTATCGCACGAGTACATAGTGCATATTTGAATGAAATGCACACTCATTTATCCAAACTATTACATATCGTCTTGTAAATTTTAGAACATCGTATCTCAAAAAAGACAACTTTACAGAAATGAGAAATAACTCTTTCTCGCATTATTCATAGGTTGAAAATGTACTTTTTTAATATAAACTTAATACATTTTTAATGATTACTTACCTTAAATCATTTTATTGTGTATAAAATAAATAAATACAAATAAAAACCTAATGTTTATAGATACGACATTTTGATGCTCAAAATTAATAAATTTTTTTAAGATACGAGCTTTGCTAATTTTTGACCCCCTAGTGATGATTTTTGACGATTTTTAGCATGAGTACGTGGAGATAAGCTTGTCCCCTTATGCACCCTTCTCATTTCGACATACCCCTACTTAGTTTTGTCACAGGATCCATTTTTTTTAATTATTTTTTCCATAATATCCCTATTTATTCTACCTATTTAATTTAAAATTTTATAGGACTTAATTTGTAGATTATAACATTCTCTACAAAAATATTTATACAAATATTATTTTATTTTGCTTAGTTTTTTCGTAAAAATTAAATAAATGAAAAAGAAATAAAATTAAAGCACACAGTGTAAAGTTTTTTCCTGAGCTCAAAAAATATATTTTTCTTATCAATTTAAAGATGCAGAATCCGAATTTGATTAAAAAAAATCCAGCACGTCTTATTTTTTAAATTTTAGTACAGGCAATTATGCCAATTTAAAAATAATTTATAAAACATAATATTGTGTATTTTTTGTCTTTTTTTAATGGTTCTACATCATAAAAATGTTACTTTTTTACATAGGAACCATATTAGGTAACATTTTTGACCCCCTAGTGATGATTTTTTACGATTTTTAGCATGAGTACGTGGAGATAAGCTTGTCCCCTTATGCACCCTTCTCATTTCGACATACCCCTACTTAGTTTTGTCACAGGATCCATTTTTTTAAATATTTTTTCCATAATATCCCTATTTATTCTACCTATGAATTTAAAGTTTCCATATACTAAGTTGGGTATTGAGTGGCCGAATCTAAATTTGTCCTCGGAATATTTTTATCTCCCATGATTTTAAAACAAAAGAGGGCTAAAATAATGATTTTTTACCACTTTTATCTCATTTTTCTCAGACACCAATCAGGGCAAAAACCGTGTTGCCTAGTGTATTTAGAAAATAGATTGATGAAATATCTAATAAATAAATATTTGTTTAAAAAAACTTCTTCTTGCTAGATGGTTTGTTAAATACTCAAGCGATATACTGTGTATATTTTATGAACTGACACCTCTGTGGAATGTGAAAAATTCAAGGTCACCTATACTATGCTATATTTTACCTCTTCTCTTCCACTGTTCTCAGCTCACAGGTGCGTTAGTTTTTTTTTTTCGGAAAATTTTATTACGGCCTCATAAAATAATTTTGCTCTAATGTATTTTTTTTAGTTTTTTTTTCGCCTAACTTTTAATGTCAAAAAATAAACACAAAAAATTACTGATTACCTCTAGTAGTATTACCGTCGAAATTTTTTTTTATTTTTTGAACAAACTAATAAAAAAATGAATTGTTTTAAATTTTATCTTTTAGCTTTTTGATTTTTGGGCTTTGGATCTGACTAAAATTGTTATCTAATTTTGCTGTGAAGTTTCGACGATGGATTTTCGTCGTTTTCGAACAGAGAATTAAAGCCAAAGATTAGTCATTGTCACTAACAGTAAACAAAACATTATTTAAACAAATAAATAACCGAACCTAGTACCTATTCCCCAAAAATCAAAAAGCTAAATTATAAAAATCGGGCAAAAACTTTCAATTTAAATTTTATCATCTTTTTTTTTAACCCGGTGTGGTGTGGTGAAAAATTATAACATCGCGTATGTGGTGGGGTGTAATCCACCCCAAACTTTAAAAAATTACATAAAAAAAGTTATGTGTTTTTTCTTAAAATAATAATTTGTTTAGATTACTATACTATTATATTTAATAGAAATATAAAAATATTTTTATTTAATCGTTTGAAAGAAATACAAAACTCGATTCTATAGAATGCATATTTACAAGAAAAAATGCTTACTTGGAGATATAAATCAGGGAAAAACTAATCTTATGTGCCAAAAACACAAAAAACAACTTTATTTATCCAAATAAAATAACATAAAATTATGAAAAAAAAAACGAAAATTTTACTTAGTGTATACGTATCTAAAACTACGAATATTTTTATAACGTTAAGTGTGTGGTGAGGTTAAATCCACCCATACGGAACATTGAAACAGATAAGAAAATTAACGTGTAGGATAAGGGTCAAACAAAAATTGCCAATATGTTCTCTATGTATTTACCCACAGCTAGTGAAGGGGAGAATGTAAAATCAAAAAATACTGCGTTTGAAATATATCATGGGTGGTTTTAACTCCACCACACACGCGGTGGGTTATTTTAATTTTTTGTTTAAATAAACCTAGGCCTACTATAGGCCGCCTACAGGGAAGGTATTCTTTTTTTAGCAGCAATATTTTGCGTTTTAAATAATTTTATCTCGCCTTTGATTATTTGGGAAAATGCAATATAACATCCACTGTTAATAGTATCTAATGGAATTCGAAGCATTACATATCTTCATGACTTGTTATTACATATTTGCATTTGTCAATGAACAAGGTAGTTGTCAAACACACCAGCCTTCAAAGGCTTTTGTTTTGATGCCTCTAATGCATCGTTACGTATGACACTCTTCCATGCATTGCATGACACCGGATATTAAATTCAGGCGTGTTGGGAGTTGTCGCTCTAAGCAAATAATAGTTGCGAAATGCAAACGAAATTTCTCTAAATACCTCTTGCTAATTTAGAAACGTGTACACTGTAAATGAAAATGTGGTAATTTCCCAGCAAATAAAGTAGGTCATATGTTACCAGCAAAGAAAGTTTAAATTTAAATCAGTACTGTAAATTTACTGTTTTCTGTAAAAATGTGAATTTTTCCTGTGATTTCACAGTAATTTAAGCAGCAAATTTAATGAGTATTTTAAGCAGTATTACGGGCTCTTGTAATTTTCGGGACTATCTGTAAAAGTGCCGCATTTTTGGACCAAATGGATGAATATTAATGCAAAATTATTGTACCGCACTGTAAATGAAAATATGGTAATTTCTCAGCAAATAAAGTAGGTCATATGTTACCAGCAAAGAAAGTGGTAAATTTAAATCAGTACTGTAAATTCACTGTTATCTGTAAAAATGTGAATTTTTATTTTAGTAATTTTACTGCTATCTTTTGTAGAATGTAAGCTATAATTATGGTAATTTGCAACCAATATTGTAAAAGTGCAGGGTTTTGGACTACATGCATGAATTTTAATGCAAAATTATTGTACCGACAGGAAAAGAGCTGTGATTTTACTAAACCGAGTAACATTGAGGTTAATTTAATACATATTGTAAATTTACATTCTGACATGGCGAATTTGGTTTAATTTGCTTTAATTATTACAGTTAATACTACTGAAAGATTGACGGACAAATTTAAGGTGCGACAGGAAAAGAGCTGAGATTTTACTAAATTATTCCCGAAATGAGCCTTAAGCGAGCTTCGACCCTCCTAAGGGTACATCTGAAAAGTAGTTTTAATTTAATATCTCTGAAACCCTATAAACCACAGTAAAGATTTTGCACATTGATAAAGGCATGTGCAAAGACTGGTTACTGTGGTTTATAGGGTTCCAGATATATTAAATAAAAACTACTTTTCAGATGTACCCTTAGGAGGGTAAATTATTTGGTAATTAAACAGGGGCGTGTAAAATGTGGGCGATGTCATTTTTTTGCCCCAAATTTTTTTATCTGTAGATTTTTTGTCATTTTTTCAATAGCATATTAATCTTTAATTAAAAATACATAAAAAACATACTCTTTGTCTAACACTATAGGGCCAACCGTTTTCGAGAAAATTGCAATTAAAGAGGCAATATCACATTCTGGGCATCAAAAAAAAAACTAAAAAATGCAGCAATAAAAATTTCAATACTGCAGTGCGATTCTACATCAAAAATTATAAAAAAAAGTTTTTATACACAATTATCTACATATCGCTTTTAAGGGAGATGCGGTTCCTTAAAAAGTTATTCTTTAGAAGTACACTTAAAACTGATTTTTGAACCTAGATGTATATAAGCTTTTTTTCATAGTTTTTAATGTAATATCACCCAGCAGTATTTAAATTTTTATTGGTGCATTTTGTAGTCTCAATTTTTGATGCTAGGAATGTAAAGTTGCCTTTTTAATTTCTCGAAAACGGTGCTGTTATAAAAAGAATACCTTTTTATGTATTTTTAATTAAAAGATTAAAATTTTATTGAGAAAATGTCAAAAAATTTACAGATAAAAAAGTTTGAGGCAAAAAGGTGACATAGTCCCCCCCTTTTGCACGTCCCAGGATAAAATTATCAGTAGTAATATCATAACTGCATGTTGAATTATCGATATTTTTTTTACTGTATTAAAAAAATATTTTGCTTGGCAAAAAATTCCGAGACCGCAAGTCGAGGAATTTTGACGAAAAATGCAAGAAAATAATTTCCTTAAGCAAAATATTTTTTTATATACAGTAAAAAAAATATGTATAATTCAACATGCACGAATGGTATTTTAAAAGACTATTTCACAAACAAAATAAGGAAGTAAATAATTTTACAATGTTTTATGTTGTTTCATATTTAAATTAAAAATTTAAGAACTAAACAACAATATTACTTTACAACTATAATTAAAAATTTAAATTTTAAATTTGCCTCGCTTTTTAAATCCACGCAAATGTTGCCAAGTCTAAACTTTGCTCGAGGGATATTTTATGCTTGAAATTATTCTAATAAAATAGTTGTTGTATATTAGACTTAAATAAAGATCATTGCTGTTTTTGTTTAAAAAGTTTAGTTTTCAACTGAAAAGAAATAAAATAACGGGTATTTCCACGCGTACAAAAACAATTTCCTATCGGTTTATAATAAACTTTGGCAACGCTGTATTGGTACCAGCGCCGTTATTTGATGTTTTGATTTCCCTAATTCATTACTGCAAATATATTTTTAATAAATAAGTGTTTAAATTAGTTTTTAGTGGCCTGTTTTTAATACCAAGATTCAATTAAATAAATTAAAATTTATGAATATCAGTGATTTAAAGCTTTTAAAATGGAAAGTGCATAAAGTATAATATATTATCATACCTAGGATGTTTTGGTAATAAAATAAGCATTATATTGCTTAATAATAAAAATAAATCAACTATAGGTAAGCTTCACAAATTAAAAACACATTTTGCAAAAATATAACATTTATTAAGATGTCAGTAACTGTTAGTTTCTTGTTTCCATAGTAACCAAGTGATAATTGCATTGTGCAAAAACTATCAGATTCATTTTGATCTGATTGGCCAAGAAACTAAAAATGCAAGGTTTTGATTGGCCTATAAATTGTTTGTGAAATAGTCAAATAAAAATGACATAAAATGATAACCTTTATCAATATTAAGGCATGTGCAAAAACTCGTTACTGTGATTTATAGGGTTCCAGATATATTAAATAAAAACTACTTTTCAGATGTACCCTTAGGAGGGTCGTACATCCCTTAGAGCTGATTTCCGGACCAACCTTTATAGGAACTTTTTCTAATATTTTTGGACCTCGAATGGCTCCTTGTAACTTATTTCTGAATCACCCTGTAGTATTTTGGAAAAAAAAATCATTTCTCACAGTTCAGTTTTTTGGGTGAAACACTTTAATAAATCATTGGTAAAATAGGTAAGGAAAATTTAATTTTACCGTCATTTTGGCGTTATAATATTTCCACAATCGTTATAACATTTCCACAGTCATTCTATGGGGACAATTCTATACACATGTACTAATATTATGCCAGTCAAGCTAATGCTATTAAATTATCTACATAGACTACATGATACAAATTCCAGCAAGTGAATGCGCAAAAAGTATATACAAAAATGGGTATTTTCAATCTGTATGTATACATATACACACTTAGAAAAATTCAGTTAATTTCACACAGAATTCATAAAACTAATATATATTCAGTAATGGGAAAAGTACACAATGTTGTGTAATATACACTACTACAAAAAATTAAGGGTACAAAAAAATTTTAAAAAATTTTTAGTGTTTTTTGAAGAGTTGTATCTTTCTGAAAAATGGTCTTATCGAGCATTTTAAAGCTTGAAGTTTCTAGTTTCGAGATATTTTGGCAGATTTTTTTTGAGCTAAGGTTATGGCGCAATAATAAGCAATAGCGCTAGACAAAAATTTTCCAATTTTTTTTTAAGGGTCCATGGGCTCGGGATTTTTTTTCTTTTCAATTAAACCAATGTATAAGTCAGTTAGCTTGTTTATTCAGCTTTAATTTGTTTTTTTTTGTCTCTCTACATTAATTTTTTGCTGAGATGTCGACTTTCAATGGTAAAGTATCTTGTCATTATTCATCGATTTCTCAGCAACCAATGATCGTATAGTAAATTTGAGGGCAGCTTTAAAAACTTGAATAAATATTCTACAAGACCCTTCCATGATTTTTTGAGGAAAATATATTATAGCTATATTACAGCAACATTTCTATTACTGCTTGGTTGCTTGAAAGAGCTTTATATGGAAATAATATAGTCTTATTAATTGTGTAGGTAAAGTCCAAACCAACTTTTCACTACGATATTTCAATAATGCTTTGACATAGAGACTTGAAATTTTGACAAACATTTTTGCAAGTTGAAAATGCAATATTTATTTATTTTCAATTTGAGACATTGTCTTAGTTCTGAACTGTTGCATCTCAGAGATGCAATAGTTTAGAACTGAAAAAAGTTCATATTTTAAAAAAGTTTAAAAAGCAAAAATGTGTTTAGAGTGAAATTTTTGGATTTTTTTTGTGCATATGAAAGTACATACGATCCTTAATTATTGGATGCTTGAATCTCATTTTCGCATTTTTTGAGATATAACAGTTCAGAACTGAGATACCGATATAATAAAAAGCTTACTTCTTTTTCCAAACTTTGATTTAACTTAAATTTTAAGTTTAAACTTGTGTTTGTGTTGTTGCCAGTAATAAAATGTTGTTTGGCCTAGGCCATAGCTATAACTTATAACCCACATATAATATAGAATCTAAATATATTTAGATTCCATCCGTAAAAAACATATTTTGTATAAAAAATATATTAATTTTGATTCGGCAAACGCTTTTATTCCAGCGAGGCTTAAAATCCTTGCATTCTTGAATAAATTTAAATACATTTTAATAACTAAAATAATTTTACATTTAAACTGCTGAGCAAATGAAGTGGTCCATCCAAAAATTGCATGCAATTAAAAATTTAAATATTTTGAAAACTGCTAAATGGATTTAAATGATTCTTGAATTGAGTGAAAGTATATTTAGTAGACTATTATTTGCAATAATTTATGTTTTTTTTAAATATATTATAAATTACAGGGTGTCTCATCCTTGAAGGATGGATAATATGAAAAAAAAACATATAAACATCAAATAATTTAATAATATTTATTATTAATTATAATTCAGGGCGATACCAAATTAAAAACTAAGAAAAAAAAATTGTTACACACTGACCTAAAAATAAATATTAAGTGAGTTTTGGACTTTTTAAATAGTAACACTTTTTAGGGGCATGTAATGTAATTTTTTTAAATGGATTTTTTTCGAAAGCAGCTGCTTTTACAGTATTACACTAAAAGAATCGTTTTTATATGCTTTACTCAAAGAATCTGTAATTTGTATAAAGAATCCTGAAAAAAAATACTCTGACAAATTTTTGGGCAAAAATTTGGTAAGCCTATTTCGCAAAATTTACAAACTAAAATGCCTTAAAACAATTGATCTTAATAATACTAAACCACTTGTAAAACCTCGTCTCTCTAGCTCAAAGGTCTCCAGAGATATTAAATAAAAACCCTATTTTTGGTATCCCCTTTAATAGGCCATAACTACCTCAGTGAGTCTACGTTTATATAAACTTTTTTGTTATATTTTTTGATGTAGTAAGTGTACCTTTAAGGTTGGTCTCGAGTTCTGTGACACCTTGTATACATCACAAACAATAAGTTAATGAAAAAATTTTGTTGGCAAGAATTGAACTAAAAGTTCTTTTCCTGCCAACTTTGCAACCCTGAAAAATGTGCGCTTGTTTAAAAATGGTATCAAACCACATTTAAAAGATAATTGAATAAAGCCGTAATTTGTAAAATGAAAATTCTATATCAAACTACCATGTTGTTTGATAATACCTAATGGTTTCAAATTTTACAGCATAAAGTAAAAAGATTTATTTTCATATAAACTGCAATTTCAGGATATGGTAAAATATATAATAGTTTTAAAACATCTGTACAGAGATATTTGCAAAGTGGAAAATCGTTATATTTAATACGTGAAATGAACGTAAAACTTCTTTATTTTTAAATTATATTATAATATTCACAGAAAGATTTTTGTAATAACATTTATTATTTTAATTTTCCTTGTAACGGTACGAGGTGCTGGCTATGAGACAACATTTTACCCGCCTGTGTATCCAGATACAAATATTCTTATTAGATTAAAGGTCTGTCTTCATCAAATGCAGTACTTTTGTACAACAGTAGATGGCAAACCAATGGTCCTTTCTCAAGTTTTAATTCAGTAAGAATTAGAACTCGTCTTCGATCAGTGCGAAAGCCACCAAACCAATATATGGCACTGATAATCGCAAATAAGCATAAAATTGCAGCTATATTTCATTTCGGTAGGAATTTTCTTATTGCTTATGAAAATCCTCTATTGGAGAAGCCTATTTTTTTTAGTTTTGTTAGATAAGGATAATCTTTCAAAATTTAAAGGGTTTCCAAATTATCGTGGTTCAAATTTTTACGGAGATATTTTATTATCGATGAAACATAAAATGTTGATAAAGGTAAAAAAATAAGAAAATTACTAACGCAATATACAGTGTGTCCCCGGATCGACTTGACAATACCACAAAATGAACCTTTTTTTTTCGAATTAAGAAAAGCTTTTTTGGGATTTTGCCCTGCTTGCAATTAATTTTTGTCAAAATTAAATTTTGAAAAATTGTAGGTGACGCCAGATATCAGTGAAAGAGTAAAAATTTTTCAGGTAAAGTTACCTTTCCGTAAAAGATACAACAAAAAGTTATTTAAAAAATATATTTATAATTAAAAATAAGAGCCGCATGCCAAAATTTAATACTTTTACTTCATAAAATTTTTTTATTTAAAAAAATTCAAACACTGGAAACTTGACAGTAGTGAAATACTATATGTTACGTACTAACTGCATAGATAAGATCAAACTACCTGAGTGTCAGACACTGATTTTTTTTAACAATTTATTATTTAAATGTTACTTTAATTTTAAGTACCTATTTATTATTTTTTAAACAGAAAACAATACAAAAGGTAATTTTAGCAATTCGTATATTTTTATTAATTTATCGAAATTCTACATATCATCCGCCATTTTCCGCACATTTCTCTATTCTTCTTTTAAATTCTTTATAAACATTTTGTATTTCCTCCCTTTCAATATTTCTTATCTCTTCTCTTATAGCTTCTTTAAGCATATTTAAATTATTTCCAAAGTTTCTTTTATAAACGTTTTGTTTCAATTTTCCCCAAAAATAAAAATCCGTTGGTGTAATGTCCGGGGATCGTGCTGGCCACAAGATGGGCCCGTTTCCACCTATCCACTTTTGACCAAAAGTTTCATTACACCATTGTGTAACCATTTCGGAAGTGTGGACCGGACACCAATCTTGCTGGAAATAAAAATTTCTCCAAAAATTTAAATTAACGTCTTCCATTTCTGCCAAAAAGTATTGCTGAAACATGTTTAAATATATAAATCTGTTAAGTTTAGTGTCAAAAAAATATGGTCCAATACTTCTTTCGTAACTTATAGCGCACCAAACATTAACTTTTTTATAATATTGATTATCTCTACTAATAACAAAATTAGGATTATCCCTGCTCCAATACCTACAATTTTGAGAACTAACAACACCATTTGTAGTAAATGTTGATTCATCCGAAAATACTATAAATTTATGAAAATTTCTGTTTTCTAATATTCTTTCACCAATAGTTAAACAAAAAGTAGCCTTCTTCCCTCATCCCCATCTTTAAGTTTATACCTAAATTGAATTTTATAATGTTTTATTTCATTTTCTTTGTATATTCTTTGGAGGTGGCTTTTACTTATACCCAACTCAGAAGATCTTTTTCTTAGAGCCATTTTGACATCTTCCTCTACAGACTGCAGGGCAATTATTGTGGCGGCATCGTCCTCGTCTAGTTTCTTTTTCTTTTTTTTAATATCATTGATACTACCAGTTTCAGTAAATTTTTTTAATACATTGTGGATGCTTTGTCTAGATATTTCAATGCCAAATTGTTCAATAAATGAATCTCTTACATATTGTAAGGAAACTTGACCTAAACCATAACACTGAACAATGAAAATTTTTTGTTCTTTTGTAAGCATTTTTAATCTTATTTTTCTCTTAACTATGTTTTTAATTAAACAATAATGTCAAACTTTGACAAAAACAATTAGTACGTATATATAGTACTTGACTATAGCGAAGTTTTCAGTGATACATTTTTTTTAATAAAAAAAATTATTATGAGTTAAAATTATAACAATTTGACATGCGGCTCCTATTTTTGATTATAAACCTATTTTTTAAATAACTTTTTTTTATATCTGTTACGGAAAGGTAAGTTTACCTGAAAACTTTTTACTCTTTCACTGATATCTGGCGCCACCTATAATTTTTCAAAATTTTATTTTCACAAAAATTAGTTTTTAAGCAAGCAGGGCAAAGTCCCAAAGTAGTTTTTCTTAATTAAAAAAAAAAATGGTTATTTTGTGGTATTGTCAAGTCGATCCGGGGACACACTGTATGTTCGCTTTTTATTTGTGTTAGTCAATAATATGTTAATATGTAAGATGACAGTAAGTAGTTGCACTTTTTACCTAATATTTTTTAAATGTTTTGATTAAAATACTTAAAATTAAGCATTTGCTCTACTTAAGTGGACTATGTTGTGATACATGAACAAGGGCACTTGTTTATGTTTCACAACATGTAAAAAATGTAAAATCTTTAATGCAATTAGTTTAAAGGTATTAAGTAAAATATTTAGCATCCTTCTATAATTTAATTTGCAGTGTTTGCAGTGTGTGTTAACTTACTATTGCAAAACATTGTCCGTATGGGTAAATAATTTCAATTTGCACATGTAACCAAAGGGTAAGTTGTACTATAATAATTAAGGAAGTATTATTAAGGATTTTATTTCTACAAATATATGGTTAAACGTTTAAATTTTGAGTGTAATTCATTAAAATATAAAATTTCGTAAAAATAAGGTTATTTTTGTAAGGATAAAAGGTCAGATAACATTAATTATTGTGTGAGTCGGGACTAAATAGAGCCTTTTTATTTCAAATGAAAATGGACTTAAATTATTTACGTAAAAATCCAAAGACTTAGAAATAGAATATAAAGAACAAGAAGTAGCAGAACAAGGGATTCAGGACCAAGATGAAGGTGTAAAAGGAAGTGATGAAATAGAACTCGAAGAAGAAGATGAAGATAACTGCTCTTTAACTGAAATATTTTGGAACAAAAGACCCCTATAAATCAAAAATAATAAAAGAAAATATTAGGAATGGTATCCTTTTCACCAATAAAATACTTTAAAAAATATTTTCCGCACGAGTTTTTTTAAATTGGTGTAATCTGCACATCTCAATATTATATTTAAATACAAAATAGAGTTCTAAAGTTTAGAACCATCACTATTACTATTAATGTTTAAAAATATTGTAATTAATAAATATTTTTATTTTTATATCTAAATTCTATATTACTAATTTAAATCCTGAAATACATAATTGTGATATGTCTGAAAACACACTGAAACAATTCTGAAAATATCTGAAAAAAATAAAGAACTTATTTAAGATATTATTAAAAGTATTAACACAATATATTCTAAAAACTAATTCCTAATTTCACTCGGGTCTGAAAAGGTTAACACATACGTGTGAACATTTTCATCCCTGGCTTGTTATGAAAAACTGTACTTTCCACGCTAAGTTTAAAGAATATAAAACGAACCAGAGAGATTTTACCAAAAAAGAAAGGAAAACATGAAAAAAAATATTTTAAAGCATAGATTATTTTTTTCAATTTCAGTAAAATCTATCATATACGCCGTGGCGTATATTCTATCTTTACAGAAGCCAAGCGAGTAGAATAGAAAAATATAAGATCTCTTAATCAATTTCCTTTTGTTATAAGGTACAAAAGCATTAAAAAAGTTATTGCTGCTTTGTGTCTTTGGACATTATATTTTACTTTTATGCTCCCTCTCTCTCTTTATGATTTTCGTGAAAAATGTTTTAAACACGGTAGAAAAGGGCCTTTATCTGCAGTATATATAACTGAACAGAATCGTGTTTGATTTTTATACTTTTACTGCGCAGTGAATTTTGGTTTCCAGGTGCTAGGAATTAGGAGAATTAGTTTGTGAATTAGGTTGTGAATTAGTTAGATAATTACAATAATTAAAGTTTATTTTTTTAAGGTATAGTTATTTTAAACCTTCCCGCTTGTAAACAATCTCGAAATTACCATAGCAACTAAGATGCGCATGCGTCGTAAGCAAAATGACTAGGCCCAATTTACACAACCGTAAAACGTTGACGTGCCATTAACGAGAACAAAACAAAGGTTTATTCCTCTATTAGAATAAAAGCGATTTTATAAGCAAATTTGTTTCTACAGGAATACAAAAGTGTTTTTAGCAACAGCTTTATCAATTTTCTTTTTTTTACATCAAAACATCACAAAAACAAAGCAAGTAAACAAAAATTATAAATTTTGGTTATGTTGACATTCAAAACAAGCCACATGCTTCAGTGTAAATCGGACTTTTAAGGCCCTATTTTGGCGTAAGCCTTCAATTACATTTAGGTCAATCGATATTAACTACTTTATTCTTCTGATTCAATTTGATTATATTTTAAACAGTTAGAAATAATTGAAAATAACATATATGTGGACAAAGAAATCCATCTGGTGTGTCAAAACTATACCTCAGAAAACGCGTTTTAACTTTAGCTTTTGCTTTTTACATAAGAATCCGAAAAAAAAAGTGAAATAGGTAAATTTGACACACTAGGTGGGTCGATTAATTCGAGAGTTAAGCTAAATTTACTATAGGGCTTCCGAATTAAGAGCACTTTCTGTCAATCTAGTCTAGTCAAATAATAAATGTAAATTGCAAACGATATTTTAATGGGTGGTAGTAGTAGTAGTAGTATCATATTTTAAAGGGTAGTAGTAACAGAACACTCCTGTTAGTTTTTCACCTGGTGATTTGCGTAAGGGGTGTCCGCTATCTTGAATTTTAGAGGTGAGTGCGGTTATCTCGCTAAATATTCATCTTACGATAAAAATGCATACACGGAAAGAAATTAGTGGGCTCTGCGCTATACATTATAAGATATTTGGTAACAGTGGCAAATTATAGTGATTTAAGATATAGATTATAAGGGACACAATAACTAATAATGTTAAAAATAAATTGGAAACGATTATATATATTACAGACACGATTATATTACAGTATTACGAGTATTACAGGCACTATTATAAATTTACAGAAATTTTATTATATTATAAAAATTATTAGCACGGACAATAATTAAATCTATTTAAGCTATAAATGCCATACTATTTGTTATATTTTATTATTCACTAAACAATTAAAGTATTTCATATAAATTTTTACACTGACTGCCATAATTGTAAGAGAAAGCCTTGTATTTATATAATAAGCGATTATAATTTGCTTGGTATGTGTGTTATAGCGCTCCTAGCTATAATTTTTTTTTTCCGTGTATAACCAATTTTGTTAAGGAGGAAATTTCCAATAATTTTTGTAAAAATAATTTTTTCATTATAATAACACCAATCGAGTTTGGGGATAAAAAATAGGTTTTTTCGATTTTTTAGCCAAATTTTTCATCGGAGGATGGATCAATCAAACATAACTATGAATTTTCTGAGTTGTGGTGTTTTGCTTGGAAACTCCTCAAACTACATCACGGACTTTTTTTTAAATTCGGGACATCTAAAAAATCGCCATTTTTTAAATTCAAATATTTCGAAAAATACTTATATAATGGATTTGACTGATTCTTTTTTTGTTTTGACATCACAGAGTTATTTTACAGTCCTGTAGAATAACTGAAAAAAAAAAAAAACAGGAAAAATGCTTATTTGTCGAACAGAGCTACAAAGCTATAAATTTTTTTTTAAAAGTAGTGAAAATCGACTAGGCTAAAATTCGGCTAAAATTCTTATTTCTTTAAGAGCGCTGAAGCACTGTAACATTTACGAAAATACGTTCATATAAACCTTTTTTCTTATTTTTTTCACGTCAAATCACCGTTATATCAATATAGTTAAACTTTACACTAAGATCCAGTATTTTATTAAAACGCTAAGAAAATTTTTTTCTTCAGATGACATCTTACACAAGAAAATATAAAAAAACTTCGAGGACAAATAATAATAAAATGTGTCAACTATGGTCTGTTTTTTCAAGCAAGATGGTAAACTAAAAATCGCACAGTAAATATTTTTTCAACAGGTTTTAATAGTATATGGTTCTGTATAGAAAATAGTTCGCACATCTAATATTAGAATCTGTTTTGAAAATATTCACTGTGCTATTTTTAATTTACAATCTTGCTTGAAGAAACAGACCATAGTATAATTTGTACGGTTATTTAATATAATTTTTAGAGTTCTCTTTTCTATTTAAAGCGCTAAAGCTTTTAATATACACATCGCAGTTACTGCTTAAGTGGATGGGATACAAAAAGCTCGCTTTTTTGTTAACAGTTTCAATTACATGCATATAGCTGATACAGAAAAGTTTTCGCATAATACAGACATAATCGTTTCACTTTTTGGCCACTTCCCAGTTAATACTACTCCACAATTTACATAGCAATTACCTTATCCTCAACAAGTCGGCTGCCACATTTTAAAACGCAGTATCTGCTTTTTAGTTTCAATCGATCCTATTTTTTTGATAAATTTTATACAATGATGATGTCATACATAGTACGTCTATCAATAATAGTATATTATGCACCTATTATGCGAACTAAGTCTTTAGTGTTCGACATTGAAGTTTTTTTACTGAGACGGAGTCGAGGCAAAAAATCAGTCCAGAACACTTAAGGCAGTTCGCATACGTGGTGCATATACTATTTTTTCTACTACCTGAAGCTAGTAACTCCAAATATCAATTAAAAATAAAGTTTAAAAATTATTTTGACAGCTATCAGTTTGACAAATAAGTTAAAAAAAGTTAGTAGTTGTCTCAAAAAAATTTAATTATTAACCGTCGTCAATAAACAATGCTTAACAACGGTCAATAATAAATGAGTTCACTGATTTTATTGGTTGCCAAGGTAAACAAGCCCTGACAACGGTAGATAATATATAAGCTAGAACTTAATTAGGTAGTAGAAAAAAACGATTTTTGAATATTATTCCACCCTTGTACAATGATCATTAACGTTCAGCCAGGCTGAACCAGCTGCTAGTGCGCATTAAAATAACTCGGCTCTGTCCCATATTAGGAACATTTTATTTATTATTATTGAAGTTTAGAGTCTTCGCTATTAAATTTTGATAAAAAGGAATAGTTTTAAGATGAAGCAGGATGGAGTAATGTTAATGCTCACTCAGGGTTGAATGTCTATGACATATTGTAATGGCTGTACTTTTTGACGGATCAAACCAATATCATGTAAAATACCTGTAAACAGGTCTGGGAATGACTATAAAATAAACTAATTAAAATTTTAAGGTATTTCAGTATTTTTTTTAATTTCTCCCTAGTCCCCAAATAGTACGGGTTAGTTTAAACTTTTTAAACGAGTTGCTTTTCACCCGTGAAGCCAACAACATGTACTTTTGGCAAGAATTAGGTAATCCGTTAATCTCATTAATTTTTAGCATCAAATGTTTTGTATAGTTATTTATTATTTGTTGTCTTAGATATGTCCTGGATTCGATTTTATATATTTTATAGTGATTGTATGGATGATGTGCAGTAAAATGACGAACATGTGATTATATTGGCGGAAGAAGGGAATTTTATGTTTTTTAATCATTTATAATGCTGATAAATTTTGATTTGAAAGCAACACCTGAAGAAGTTTTTATACGTACAGATTTTTTTTTATATACTAGAGCATGCGCAAATATAATTACAAATTAGAAAAAACAGAGGTCTTACAGAAGACTGGAAATTTTCTATAATAAAAACGGGAGTGGGCATGGTGCCAAGCCAGACAAGAACCACCCTTGGTGAATTGAGTAACTAAGAGGGATCTGGCTAATTATCTCACTGATAAAAGGCCAAAAAAAAGGAAGAGGAAGAAGAAGGAACGTTTGGACTTTTAGGACGCTAGTCGTGGCTTATTATTTAGTTAAGTAAATATATATGCAGGGGTGTGCTTCAAAAAAAAGTTGGAAAATTAATTATTGTTAACTTCAACCATCTAAAAGTTTGAAACACTTTATTTTCCTCCCTTGGTCGAAAAGTGTCTTGTGACTAAATTCACATAGATTTGACAAATGTCAAAAACTTAAATGTATTAAAATTTTATTGACAAAAATGTTACCTATTTATAAAATAACATCAGGAATACATTTAAATTACAATATTTTGGTACAGTGACTACATACATACATCTATGGCTAGGTTACGTTTTAACTTAAAATTGTGTTCAATGGGTATTGAATAAAGTAAAATGACCTACCTTTTTAATAAAAAGTAACATGATTTACATCATAAACAAGAACAATTAGCAACTATTAATAATTAAAAATGTTTTGTTAAATATGTAACTAAAACTATAATTACAGCCAATTTGGCTGTCATTTCTGAAAGATCTCTGATAAGTGCTACCTCTGCTGGTAATTTAACAACGTAATGTTTAATATATTTATAAATGTTTTAATATTTTTAATCTTAAATAACACTTACTTTTAGCTTTATTTTGATGGATCGCCATCTATACGTGCACTAAAAAAAGCAAAAATTTTCAGCTATCTTCACCAATATTCATAAATTTAAGGATGGCTAGTTTTGTTGTGGAAAATAAATTAACAATAAATATGTATAATTTTGAATAAAATAGTATACAAGCCTTGGTGAAAAGTTTCATTTTTCCTTCGGGAAACAGCAGACCGCGGGGCTAGGCCCCTTGGTCTTTCTTACTTTTCCTCAGGAAATGAAACATTTTCCACCTGGGTAGTACAGTCATGAAGAGCCCCAAATAAGCTGTTGGCTTGTGCTACACTGATAAAACAGTTTATTTGTGTCAACTAAATATTTGGTTGGATATGGCCAATTAAATAATTTGGTTGTGACAAATAAATTTTATTTCTGTCAAATAAACTATTTTGTTCCCATTAAGAAATCATTTTGAAATTAAAATATTTGTTTACATAAACCTAATATTTATTTGACTCAAATAATATTATAAATCCTTTTTTTCAGTGTACGGGCTATTTATTGATTTCGTCTACTATGTTTTTTTAATTTCATTTCGTAAAACTATTTTTTGTAGTTTTTTTTTTGGTTACTATATTTTGCATTGTGGTAGCCGAAGTAACTCTTTCAATAAACTGTTTCCACTGAAAATTTTTACTCTTGCTTTATTTTAAAAGTAGCAAATTTCAAATGAGAGGTGAAATGTTCCTCTTTACTTTTGAACCAGTTAAGATATCTCCTTAAAATTTTGAACTCGTAAATAGGAAAACAAAATCTATTTTTCTGCGAAAATTCGATAATTTTAGCTCTTAAAATGTGGGCATGGAGGTTTTTTTTAAGGGGCCTTTCTACCTTCAAATTTTAAAAATATTTTGTTTTTAAACATTTTTTTTTATATAGAAAAAAAAACAGATATCATTGTGAAATTTTGTAGGTATGTTTATTTAAATTTAATGAATTAAACATTTTTAGATTTTTAAAGTGCCATTTTTTGCCATTATTTTTTGAAAAAAAAACACATAAAAAAACGGTGGTCGCCATGATTCCGGCAGTTTGAATGAATGAAAAAAAAAAAACAAAACCGGATATTATTCAGTATTGAAGTCACTAAAAAATATTATGTGTAGACAAAATTAATTACTTTTGTCGGTATTATTACCCATCAATATTTTGGTATTATTTTACTTAATACAGTAACATATTTAAACCGGATCAATAATATAACTTAAAGTATACCTTACTATAACTTAAAGTATATCTTACTATAACTTTGTACATTACCAAATATTATAGTAGTTTTGATAACAACATATTAGTATTTATTACCAATATTGAGAGAGGTTTCAAATAGGCTATCAAGTTGTGTTGTGTTATTAAGACATACCAAGACATTGTATACAATACTGACATTGTAGTATTTGATATCACAAATACAGTATAAATAAAAAAACATACATTTACAAATAATATAACACTATTAAAACTGTAGATAATAACATTTTCTGTTTGTATGACTTTACATTGTCCATATAGCTTTTTTTTAAAAATATAAAATGAACTCTCCAAACAATTATTAATTTTAAATTAGCTATTTAATAAAAATACAACTTTATTATTATATAAAATTAGTAGCACTAACAACAAACAAAATACAACTGCACATTAGAAGTTATGATTTATGCATAAAATTCTAATATTATTATAAACTAAAAACCTGAAAATTAAGAAAACATGAGGGGAGTGGTGGGCATGGTATAGGAAGAAATATTACCATGCGATGATCTAGAATTAATTAAATGTCTGTTGCCTTTATTTTATATTTATCATCATCTGTAATTTGTTTGGTCTTTAAGAGACAGGCTCAGTGCCTATGGCTCATTTATCTAAAATTTGAATTAATTTGAATGGATAATTGGGGGAGTGAGTCTCTGCTCACTGATGCTGATTTGCATCTGTCATGAATTTTTGGGTGTTGAGACGAGGAAGGTGGGAGGGGGATTTGGGGGGATGGAGTAGGGATTGGAGGGAGGTGTGGGGGGAGTGAAACTAGTTCACTGGTGCTGGAGATGCACCTGTCCTGTGTTTGTGGGCACCATTACTGGTTGAGGACATTTTTGATCTTTTTGTAAGTGTAGTGGATTTCATGATCGTAATCTAGAAAATTTGAGATGAGGGGGTTTGGGTGGTCTAAATTGTCTTGTATAAAAGACTTACTGTATCGGATGATTTCCGTTTTTAGGAGGGGCATGTCGAGTTCTCTGTGAATTTGGTTGTTCCGCATAAACCAGGGGGCATCAATGCATATTCTGAGTACCTTGTTTTGAAAGGCCTGAAGTTTGGCTGAGAGCGTTTTTTTAAGGGTGATTTTGTTCCAGGCTGGTGCTCCATAGAGGAGTACTGGCTTTAGAGTTTGGTTGTAAAGTAGAAGTTTGTTTTTAATTGATAGTGGGCTCTTTCTCCCTATAAGAGGGTAGAGTTTTGAGAGGCGGGTGTTTGCTATTTGGAGGGTATTTTGGACGTGCTGATCCCACGTAAGATTTTTGGATAGGGTAATGCCAAGGTATTTGGCATGGTTTTCCCAGTTAATGGCTTGGCCGTTTATCTGAATGGGTTGGGGTGGGCCTCTTCTAATCCTAGAGATTAGAATGCCTTTTGTTTTGTTAGCGTTTACTTTGATTTTCCATTTGGAGAACCATTTTATTAGGGCATCCATTTGGCGCTGGAGGGCGGTATGGATGCGCTGGGGGTTTTTAGCTTTTGCTAGTATGCCGGTATCATCGGCGAACAGGGCTATTTCAGTAGCCTGTGTTTTTGGGATATCTGCGGTGAAGAGATTGTACAGAAGGGGGGATAGTGGGGAGCCTTGTGGAACGCCAGCTTCGATGGGGCGAGTGCTGGACTTAGAGTCGCCTATTTTGATTTGAAAGTCTCTGCCTTCGAGGAAGGAGGCTATGAGCTTGGTGATGCCTAGGGGGAGGCCGAGAAGATGAAGTTTGACTACAAGACCTATGTGCCAGACTTTATCAAAGGCTTTTGCGATGTCCAGGAGGATCAGTCCCGCGGCTTCGCGCCTATTTAATCCATCTGTAATTGAGTCTACCAGGCGAGCCACCTGGTGGACTGTGGAGTGTCTGCTTCGGAAACCGAATTGCTCGTTTGGTAGGAGATTGAGCTCTTCAACTAAAGTTTGGAGTCTGGTTAAGATGACTTTCTCGGCTATTTTGCCCAGGGAGGATAGGAGGCTTATGGGGCGATAACTTTGGGGAAAGGTCGGATTTTGACCGGGTTTTTTGATTACTATTACATCTGCGTTTTTCCAGGACTTTGGAAAATGTCGCAGTCTGAGCATTGCGTTAATGATGTTAACGATGGCCATGATGGTTTTGCGGGGGAGAATTTTTAAGATTTTGTTCGGGGGCTTTTCTTTTTGGGAGATTTTTGATGATACTTTTGATTTCCTCGGGGGTTGTGGGGGTGATAATGTCGTTTTCGACTTGGGTTGTGATTCTATCGTAGGTGTGCTTTATTTCTCTTTCGTGCGTGAGTTGCTCGTAGTCAGAGTAATCAGAATCGGGTTCAGAGTCGGTTTCTGGTACGGGGTCATGAATTGGGGGGTTTGGTTTGAATTGATCTTGCATTGTGTCAGCAAATGCTTCGGCTTTTTCGGGGGGGGAGTAGACGACTCCTCTTAGGCCGTGTATTGGGGGGAAGCCTCTTTGGTGATCGAGGGATAGGGTTTTGGCCATTTTCCAAAGGGATCTATCCTGGGGGTTTAGGGATTTTAGTTTTCCCTCCCATCGGGAGTTTGCTAGGGTGTTTAGTCGGTCTTTGACTTCCTGAGTAAGTCTGTTCGCTTGGCGTTTAATGTGAGGGTCTTGAAGAGTGCGCGCTCTGCGTAGAAGGCGGTTTTTCTCTCTGATTAAGTCTTTGAGATCTCGAGGAAGGTCTTGCGGGTTTTTAATTTCTACATTTTTAGTTAGTTTTTCTTCATCCATTGCGGATTTAATGACTTGTGTGAGATTGTCTACGGCGGTATCTAGTTCTTGGACGGTGTTTATAGGACTGATTGTGGTTTTGGTTTCTAGGAGTTGGGATATGAATGCGAAATCGTATACTGTCTTTTTAGTGTGGTTTGCGGTTGGTATGCCTCCTGCCGTGATAATGATTGGGAGGTGATCTGAGCTTAATTCGTGTTTTAATTCTATATTAATGTTTAGCGTCGTGTTTTTATACAAAACGATGTCAAGGACGTCGGGAAGGCCGAGGCCATAATGGGTTGGGGAATCAGGTGCGGTGACCATAATATGGTTACGTTGTAAAATATCGTTAAGCCTACGGCCATTGGCCGTAGTTGTTCTAGAGTGCCAAAGGGCATGTTTGCAATTCAAGTCTCCGGCTAGGATTGTTGGGTGGTTGTCATTGAAGTAGCCTTCGATGTCGGCGGGTCTAATTTCCCTATTGGGGGGTTTATAAAAGGACACGATCCTGAATTTGGAGTTGTCGTGCATATTGACGAAGATGGAGGTAGTTTCGACTTGATCGCTTTGTGTGGGGGGGGCGTGTAAAAGATCGTGGGACAAATGTTTTTTAATATAAATTGCTGTGCCTCCTTTACGATCCAGGCGTCTATCGTTACGGTAACAGGAATAGTTGGGTATGGTACCCCTATGATGTGGTTTGAGACCAGTCTCTTGGACGAGGGCTATGTCGATTTGATTGTCGTGAAGAAATTCTATGAACTCCGGTTTTTTGGTTGAGAGGACATCAGCGTTCCAGGTGACGATTTTAAGGGCTCTGGGTTTCACTTGTCTATACATTTTGGGGTCCTAGGCTGGGCAATTGGAGGGTACTGAAAGCCTGCATGAAGCTGGCGAATTCTTGCATGAATGAGTGTATTTTTGAAATTTGGGTTTGATCGAAAATATTTGGGGGGTTGGCGCTGGGGCCTGGGGCCGCTTTGGGTTGTTGGGGGGTGGCGTTGGCTGCCTTTTGGGCATAGGAGGTGCCAGGGGTGAATTTTTGGGTTGGGGGGACCTTTAAGCCGGTTGGGAGGTTGTTAGAAGGGTGTTTTGGGCATTTGTGATAGTTGGCTGTGTGAGGGCCAAGGCAGTTTGCGCATTTAGCGTCTGTGTTGCGGGGTTTGTCACATGTTTTTGTGTGATGATCTTTTGCGCATTTGACGCATTTGGCTGTAACTCTGCAATTGGCCTGGGAGTGACCGAATAGCTGGCATTTGTGGCATTGCCGGAATTTTGGCTTATAGGTCTGGCTTTCGACCTTGATTACTAGGTGTAGAAGCCTAGTTTCATTGAATATAGGGTGTTGTTATCCGGTCACCTTGGGAAGGATGACTAGGACTAGTGGCATGGGGGTTTTGTCTTTGGTACGCGTCATTCTGGCGACTGACGTGGGGGTGTACCCTCGCTCGATGAGAGCGGCTGCGACGTCTTTTACGGCTATTTGAGTGGGGATTCCCCGGATTACGGCGTGAATCGCCTTGTCTTCCGGGAGGGTGAAGCTGTGATACGGAATTTTCTCCGTATCAAGGTGTTTCGTGACTTTGCGGAAGTCGTCACTAGTCTGAGTGCGAATTTGAACACCGTCGGTGGTGTTCTTCGCGTGTAAAATATTAATTCTTTGCGAATTGAAATAGCTCGATAGGGCTAGCCACTTTTCGGGGGCTCGGATTATGATGGGGGGGATTTTTGGGGCTTTTTGGGCTTCTTGGTCGGGGGTTGGAGGTTTGGCGGCGGGTTGGTTTATTAAACCGGAAGGTTGGTTTGTTAAGCCGGAAGGGACCGGGGCGGGGGGGGGGGGGGTGGCCCTGATCCGGAGGGTTTAGGGGCCGTGTCGGAAGCGGCCCCTTTTTGGGGGATTTTTTGGCTCTTAGCCGGAATTGTGTTTAGCTCCGTTTCGGAGCCGGAACTTTTTGAGCGCTTTTTTTGTTTTCTGCGTTTTCGCGGGGATAGTGTGGGGGATCTGGGGGATTCGCTCCCTGAGGCGAATTCCACTCCGGACATGTCTGATTCGGAGGGTTCAGGGGCATCGGAAAATGCCGGGTCCTGGCTTGGTTGGTTTTTTAGGAGGGTATCTATTTGGACAGTGAGGTGGGCAATTTCCTGTCGGAGGCCGCTGATCGTGTCATTGGCGAATTTTATTTGGGCTAGTAGACTATCGGTTTGTGTTTTGTGATTGTCTGCCTGGACTTTTAATTGTTCTTGAAGGTTTGCAATTATTGACTGTAGGGAAGAATTTGCCATGGTGGCGTCGTAGTGGGGCTTATCGGGGGAGTTTGGATATGACATCTCGGAGTGCGTAAGTTGAGAATTACGGGGGCCTGAAAAGGCCCCGGGCGGCGGGGGGAGGTGTAGTGTTAAGCACTTATTGTTAGTATTGGGGTCTTGGAAACCTTAAACACACCAAACCGCCAGCCTCAGCGGTTTGTAGGAATTGGCTTAAGTCCACAGTGTGAAAAGGGCTGCAGCACTTAGCAAGCAAGCTTACAAGTGAGCAAATGTTAGTTCGAATATATTTATAATAAAACAATCTTACTCTATGGAAATCTGCTGGGCGACGTCTGACCTCTTCACTGTCACTCACTCGTGTTGTGTCTGTCGTGTGCATGTGTGTGAAAATTTTTATATTTATTGATAACAATTCTTTTATGGTTTATTAATGGGTCATTATAAAATATAGTTAAACAAAAATTAAAAATATAGAGGTAGTTTTTTGGAATTTTATTGCCTATGAAAGAGTAAAGAAAGCATTCTTAGACTAATATCTATTTAAACCCTTTAGCAAACCACGATAAATAAAAAAAAACAAAATTTGTTACAAATATAAATAAATAGATAACGGAGAACACGATTTATGTTTGACCAATGCGATTTTCGAATGAATGATACAATTTTACTCACCTCTAAATTTTAAGACACTTGCTGCTCAACTATCAGATTGCAACTAGAGTCTTTCAGATCAGTTTGCCATATAAATGCAAATGAAGCGCTTTATGTGTTTAATTATTAGTAGAAAGGTTGTCACAACATTTTTCATATACTCCGTGATCAAATGTGAAGTTAGTTAAAAATAGAGCGCTTTATTTGCATTTAAATGGCAAACTGATCTGGAAGACTAGTTGCAATCTTATCGTTGATCAGTGTCTTAAAAATTTAGAAAAGTCTTTTATTTACAGGAAAATCGCATTGGTCAAACATCAATCGTGTTCTCCGTTATCATGTTTATTTATATTTGCAATTATTTTTTGTTACTTTTTTATCTATGCTGCGACTTTCTAAAGGGTTTAAATACATATACATAATCAAAATTGTAATCGGCTCGCTTTAGCAATTTTATTACAAACCTTGGCAAAATAAACAAAACGTTAAAGAAACAACAAGTTAACTTGATAACAATGCAGTAGGCTTACAACATTGTACTTATAGTTAGATAATTATAATGAATGAAATAGAAGCTAGTATTATAAGACAATGTACGTTGGTATAAGTGGAAAAATTAACTATCGCATAGTAATAATTATTCCTAAAATCATGTTAATTAGTATTTCAGAATAATTTTAAGCAATAAATTTAAAGTTATATTTCCAGTGTAGAGATAATATCCCATTGTGCGCTGACAAGTCGCTTATAAAATATAAATCATTTAAGTGATTTTAAAATAACAAATCAATATCTACCAATTACTAAATTGAGGTATAGTTATTTACGGTTTGGCAGATTTATGTGAGATTACCCATAAAAAATTTATCTAGGGGGTTTTCTAGTAGCCTGTGTTTTTAACCCTCTGCCATAGACACCCAATTTATGGAAGGTTACTACAGACATGTCGTAAAAACTACGTTCCCTTTAAACAATTTAAAATTCGAACAACATTTTTAAAATTTTGACTTATTTATCGTTAAAAGTTTTCTTAATAGCTTTGGACGTTTTAAAATTTTGTCAAAATTAAAAAAATATGGCATAAAACAAAAAATTAGGAAAACTTCAGCCCATTTTTGTATGGGTTATTTTCCTAATATGTACTAGTAACTACTATAAAAAATTCATGCATTTTTATCTGCCTGTTTTTTTTTTAATTTAATTTTAAAAAAATAATATTAAAAATTTGCCAAAAAGGTCCGATTTTGCTGAAATTTGGTATAAAAGCTTCTTTTGTTAATCTTAATACGGACAAATACCCAAAAACCTAAAATTCAAAATGGCGGAATAAATATTGCCGATTTGTTTTTTAAATTTTGCCAAAATTAACAAAAATGTGGCATAAAACAAAAAATTATGAAAGATTCAGCCCATTTATTTATGGGTTATTTTTCTTATATCGTTGCTTCCCTTGCAAAGGTGCTTCTCATTTTTTGTGATTTTCGATAATATCCTTACAAAGGGGCTTACCTCAAAAATTGCTAAATTGAGTTAGGCCCTTGGCTGGCATCAAAACAGTAACCTGCAGCTACCCTGATTAATAATTTTTATGCCACCCAAGGGCCTAAGGGAACGTTCAAGTATTACGTAACGCAAATTTTGATCATTTTGGAACCCCGACCCACCCGCCCTGTAAGGCAATTTTCCTATACTCGCGCGGAATATTGTCTATTCCATACTAGTTATAGAATGTACTATTCTGACCTGTAAATGTTTTCTACCACCCTAGAGCCCTATTACTGAACCCTTCGATAAACAAATTAAAATATGCAAATTTGTTTGTCTATAATTCGGAGAAACAATAACGGAAAAGTGATAATTACACATCAATCAGAGATAGCGCTATAGCGTGAGGCATTGCCATCAAAGACCCATTGAGTGATTTGGATTTACATGTCAAACGCAGCATGAGAGGAGATCGAGTGAGCGAGAGTGATTGTGCTATCTAAACGTAAACACACATTGGTCAAAAATTAAATTTAAAAGGACATAGCATACATTAATGCTTAGTTTCTTACAAGCTGTGACACACCGGTGTGGAATCAATTTTTAGCTCAACTTTCATATAACCCAAGTTTGTTTTCATATTTTAATTATTTAGAGCTTTGGCATCTTTTTAAGACCAAATTAAAAAAAGAAAAATTATGCATTTTTGAGAAAAACGATTTTCATTTGTTTTAACAAAAAAATGACATATTTAAGAAATATTTTAGATATTCAGATTTTACGTCAAAAAGTTTTTATAGACGTTTTAGCTAAATTGATTTTTAAGGGAGCTAGGGTACTTTTAAAGGGCATTTTTAGAATATTTATCACTTCATATCTCAGAAACGCTTTAACTTATCAACATGAAATTTTTACTGAACTTTAAAACTAATAAATGTCAACATTTAACGTTTTATTAAAATTAAGTTTTTGACCAGGGGCATAGATAATGGGTGCCTCATAATTTATATGTAAAACTGTAAGTTCACCCCTGGGTAAACATTTAATTTTTCTATGTCATAAAAAGATGTTTATGGGTTGCATACTAGAGTAAAAAAGTCAATAGTTAAACCGTTAAACCTTTGAATGAATTGAATAATATTCTAAAAATGAAGCTTAAACGTGTTCTAGCTCCCTTAAGAAGCTATTTAACACAAACGTTCATAGAAACTTTTTATCTCACTTTTTACGTAAAACTGATTATCTAAAAAAAAATATAAATTTTTAAAATATATCATTTTTTTATCAAAACAATTGAAAATCTTTTTTCTCAAAAAGGCATGGATAGATTTTTTTAAATTTGGTCTTAAAAATATGGCAAAGCTCTAAATAATTAAATTATGAAAAAAAACTTGGGTTATATAAAAGTTGAGCTAAAAATTGTTTCAAGACCGGTGTGGTGAGTCAAAGCAGGTTCTAGCGTAAACACGGAAAATGGATAAAAAAGTGAGAAAATATCCTTTCTCAATGTGGTATTAAAATATAGTATTGACAAGAAAATTTACAATACATAAACTGACCGTTGTCAGTTATTTTTCTATAGCTACACGGAAAAAAAAATTATAGCTAGGAGCGCTATAACACACATACCAAGCAAATTATAATCGCTTATTATATTACAATTATGGCAGTCAGTGTAAAAATTTATATGAAATACTTTAATTGTTTAGTGAATAATAAAATATAACAAATAGTATGGCATTTATAGCTTAAATAGATTTAATTATTGTCCGTGCTAATAATTTTTATAATATAATAAAATTTCTGTAAATTTATAATAGTGCCTGTAATAAATATAATCGTGTCTGTAATATATATAATCGTTTCCAATTTATTTTTAACATTATTAGTTATTGTGTCCCTTATAATCTATAGCTTAAATCACTATAATTTGCCACTGTTACCAAATATCTTATAATGTATAGCGCAGAGCCCACTAATTTCTTTCCGTGTAATTGTTGCAACTTTTAGAAAACTGTGTATGTGAGCTAGGTATGGTAGAAAGGTAGCTAACTTACTGGTTGTACAATTTAAACTACGAACAGTTATAACCTCAAAATTGAACTTATTATAATTTGACATTTATAATTATTAGGGACCCTAAATAGAGTAACATTAAACTTGTGTGAAGTTTAATGTCATTTTATTTAGGGCCCTGATGATTATCAAATTAATAATTATTAAGCCCTAAATTAATTATAATTAATTAATTAATTAACGTCAAACAAAGCCGTTATTTCATACACAGTTAAAATTCACAGCACAGGTATGCTACTACAAAAATGTCCATTAAATTATCTTAAAGGATAAAAGTTAGTGATCTTAAACGAATTTGACGGTACTATCATGTCTACCAGCATAATTGCGAATATTTAGTACCATGAAAATACATTTTTGAAACGTGCTAGGTTGACTTCGGTCCTTTAGACTCGAGTCCATTGTTACCAACTCTATATAAAAATACACGTGTAATATTTGTTTCCATTGCTTAATAGTTTTCATTAAAAACAAATAATTAAGCTTAATTATGTGTGTGTACACAAGTTTGTATTAAAAATAGAAATTCGTAAAAAAAAACATTTAGCCAAAGCCAACCCTGAACGTAACTTTGTGGAGGTGAACTTTGCATCATATATATTATAAAAACAGTGTTGCCAGATTTATGATTTTTAATGCTGTTTTAAATGTTAATTGGTATAATAGAATACTACCTCTTTTTATAAAATAATCAATGGTCCCAAAAACGAGTATAAATAAATAAAATAAATAAATAAACAGACTTAAACATCAGATGATGTAATGGTTTAGTTTGTATAAAATTTTTAAAAAGCATTAAAAATTATAAATCTGGAAATATTGTTTCTATGTTCCCACCTCCTTTGGTGGCATTCTCTCGAGCTTCACCTTCTATCTCTCTCTTGCAGCTTCACCCAAGCTGTAAGCTTTTCGCTTCATAGAAAACTGACCGAGACTTTAAAATCACTCTGTATATTTTTCTGGACATGAAACCAGCTCAGAATATAAGTTATATTATAAAAATTTAATACAATATTGTTATAGTTGGATCTCTGGGCGTTTATATTAGGTACGTAGAATAATTTGCATATCGATCTTCTCGCTTTCCATCATACTGGGCATAAAAGCTGCGTGTGGAAATATAAATCAATTAAAATTATTTTTTATTTGCTTATACGCGAATATGAATAAATTATTCCATTTAATTATAAAAGTAGTAAATTACGTTTATACTACTGACGTAAATCTAAGGTAAATTTGAATAAATTAATAGTGTTTCATATAACAAGCTACTGAGCCTTAATTGATGATGCATTTTAGAAAATAAGTTATAAAAAATCACTTAAATACATATAAATTTATTTGGTGTACAAATAGTATCTTTACCTGCCTTTTACCGTGAATAATTCATGTTATTTAACATAAATTCACAACACAACACAAGTAACATGAAATTAACACATTTTGTGCAAGTTCACATTGGTAAAATTGCTGTTAATGCATTAAACGTATTTTTGGGAGCTGAAAATATAAAGCTTGCTAACCTCCAAAGGGTGCAACTACCGAAAATCAATACTTTAGGTGCTACAGTACTTTGAATATCTCCGCTAGGAAAGGTCGTTTCGGTCAGATTTGGGTGAAGTTTGGATATGTTATAGTTTTTCACTTTCAGATCAAAAGTATACTCAGATATCACAGGTTTATATAATGGATATCCCCAGAATATCCGTTTTGGGGATATCCATTATATAAACTTGTTACTAAACGGGAAGCCGAGCGACTTCCGAGCCGTATGTCCTGAGGATATGCTGTACGTTTGTCCTAAGTATAACTAATTATGTACAAATATCCCAGATAAAAGGTTAGGTTTAGGTTATAATAAATCTTGTAGAGGCCACTTTAAGAACAATAACATATATGTCAATATATATTGACATTGAAAGGCTTATATATAAGTGTACTTGTATGAGCGTCTAGTGTTTATTTTCAAAAATAAATCGCTATTTCAGCCTCTAAGGTCTAACAGGAGTCTTGAATATAATTTTCCAAGACATAGGCTTGCGCAATTTGAAAAAGGCTCCTTTTATACTGCAATAAGTATCTTCAATCAATTACCGTAAGATATAAAAACGGTAACGAACTTTAACATGTACAAAAGACGTATTTTAACATTTTTAATAAATTTAGAACCTTATAAAATATCTGCATATTTTACCTAAATTTGTAATAGAGCTCTGTACAACTAGAATTATGAAACAGAAAACGTCTAACCTATCTCTATCTCATTTGTGTACCGTACGCCACTACCAACTTAAATAAATTAAAAAAATATTGCATTTTTTTCAATTTTTATTAACAGTTACCGTTGATTTTTGTAAATAAAGCTAAAGAAATTAATATTTTTTGCTAAGAAATAAAACTGATGATTTAATAGTAAAATAAAGAATGAAATATAAATCCTATTAATTGTTCTTAGGTTGGTTGCTTAATCTGTTTATTTATTTACAAGACATAATCTCAAATATGAAAAGGTAAATATTAATTTATTTTGATGTTTATCATATTTATTATTGACTATATATTATTATTATATATTTTAATATCGTTACCAGTTTCTACATTTCAAGAAATTAATTTTATGACAAGCGTTATTTCTGTTATAGCTATGAAAATGCCAAGATGTTTTTACAAGGGTTGCAATAGTCCAAACGAATTTCGCCTAGGCTTTAAATCAAAGGTATAAAGAAAGAACTTACCTTTGGTAAACAATATTTAAATATTAAAACTCGTAAAAGTACTATAATAGTCAATAAAAACAGAATATTTAGTAAAACACACAAAAAACTGATATCAGAACAATATCAAACGCAGCTCACACAATAGGTTAGTTCGTTGGTGTTGCACTGACTTACACTTTTCGTCCAAACAAATAAGTACTGTATTTGTGCCCTAATTTTTAAACATGACAAATAATTTGTTCGACTGTAAAGTGCAAGAAAGTGCAACACCAACGAACAGACCTAATGACAGTGGCTAAAGAAAATGGGGTTACTGACAGTAGAGCCAACATAAAACCTAGGAGATTTTTTTTTCTTTATGTTGGTGATATTACTTCTATCCTTTTTGGCGAGAACTTTTGTCCCTGTCTAATCTAAATGGAGAAATCTCCATTGAATTTTTATACTTTATAAGTAATTCTATTTTTGTATTTTTGAGACAAGTTTCATGTTCATGATTGTCTATACATTGTTTTTGTGTACTTATTCATAATTATTGAAATAAACGTATTATTTATTATTTATTTATTTATTTTGTAGTGGTTTGCCCCTAGATTTTGGATTAAATACATATTTTGTTTTCTTTACAAAACCCATAGATCTATGAATGGTTAATTGCAATCTTGTAATTTTAATCCATTATAAAATTTAAAATGAAATTAAAAACAATCATTGTTGTTTTAAGTTTTAATGTTTATTTTTGCTTTTATAAAATTTTCCGAATAAACTTATATTTTGTTCTTTCACCAAAAACCATAGAATACAAAATTGAAATATTAGAAAACTTTAATATTATATTGTAAAATATATGTAGTTATACTTTTCAATAGTTTTTTGTCATAAATTTTGACTTAGAATCTATAGTGTATAAAAATTTCCGATTAAACTTATATTTCGCTTTATTGTTGTAATAAATTTAAAACAAACGGTTTAAAAGACAATTCTAAAAGTTTATGACCGTACTTTTAAAATTGAACGTACAAACATATGAAGTCAATTTAAGTTTGTAAAATTGGTAAATAGATCAATTCGATATAGACAAAAGTCCAGTCCAGTTGTATGAAAAAAATAAGTAAATATATAATTAAATTTTGTTAATTGTTAGACTAAACAATAAAGCATATGAAAAAATAAATGGTCTACATAAGTACAAAAAAATGTTCCTTTCTATAGATCACAAAACAAGATAATTTTTATATCAACATCCCTAACCTTAATTTCTACTCTCTAACCATACTAAATAAAATCTCCATAACATCCATACTTTTTAACTTTTCTAGACATTAATAATCCCAATCTACACTAAATAGTAGTTTATGTATCATGTGTATTCTGCCCTGCTAAGACAAGTTGTCGTATCTGCAAACTGGATGTTTTGAGATATGGCCAGTTTTATTGTTTTCGTTTGCATTTTTTGAAAATATCTTAATAAATAAATATGGTGTTGGGTTCTGCTTTATTTTAAATCAAAAATACGTGATATTCTTTGAAAAGAAAAATATATTATTATACTAAATGCATTTGTCCTATCTAAGAAAGTTAGGACAAAATGATCTAAAAAGACCAATAAAATTACTAACATCTGTAAAGTTAGTCCTAGTCCTGACTTATTCGTCTAGTAAATATTAGTTAGGACAATTTTATTTAGAAAACTTTGAACATTTTACACATAAGACAAACATCTTAAGCTAATTTTCAGGATTTCGGTTTTAGATAGAATATTTCTTTTTAGTAGGCACAGGGGGCTAGTGTAATGCAATACAACTGTGTGGTTATCTCGAAAAGTGAATCTTTGCAGATAGGACAACTTGTCTTAGTAGGGCAGTATGAGGGTGCCCAGTCAAAATTAAAAAATATTTTTTTAGGGTCCCACTCCCTATAAAGGTCAAAAACCAACCCTCAATTTTTTTTAGATTTTACCGCCCGGCGGTTTTTTGATAGAGAAAACATGTTAAGCCTTTTTATTATTATTTAAATATAAAAATCAAGCGATTTTAGGAAGGAAAATTATTTTTGAATAATAAAGGAATATTAAAAAAAAATACCCTTTTACATGAAAAAATGGCTTTACCAGGGTAAAAACATTGTAAAAATTGACGTATGAAGCTTATTTATGCTACAAAAAAGGTAACAGAATTTTTTCTCATGGACTTTTTTTTTTGGAAATTCATTGATTGCTCATTAAAAAAAAATCTAAAATCCCAAAAAATGTAAAAAATCACTTTATTTCGATAACAGAGATGATATTTGGCCAAAAAGCATAATAATATGTACAAATCAACGAACTCTTCTCTCTAGAATAGGCATTTCATTCGTTAAAACTGACAAAAACGTCGGCAACATAAACATTCGTCTGTCTTACTCGCACATTTTTGTTCTAACAGAGACAACAATACCAGTTACTGGTAACTGTTATTGTTCAGGCCTGAATATACCTACTATTTGTTTACAAAAAAACCGAGATGTTGGCGATACTTTATTTTAACGGTATGCGTATTCTAGAAAGAAGAGTTATTAGTTCGTTGGTACAAATTGCTTTGAAATGTGTTTATTTTTATAACTGGGTGTTGCGATTTTTTTTTCAGATTTAAAAAAAAAATGTCCTACACTTTTTTAGAAAAATAAATTTATATAATGTGTTTTATTGCATAATATAACATACTACAAGGCATTTTAATTTTTTTTTTATTTTTAAGAACGTACAGGAAATGTTCCGAGTTAACTAGTTTTTAACAAATGAAGGGGTCAGGGGAAAAACGATCATAGTCCATTTTTGTCGAAAATACGTTATATACACCATCTTGTAGTTCGCGACCCAAGCTTTCAGGTGACTATGTCGGTTTTAAGCAAAAACAATTACAGTCGCTGTAACGAATTTAAATAGAAACGATATACAGCGTAAGAACGGTCAGAGTCCGAGCGATACCACAAAAAAGTCTATAGTTTCGCATCGGTAACTAAGGAAACGTATTTTTTGATTGTAAATGGCGTTAAGCAGGTAGTTTAATTTGTGGAGTGGCAGTTTGTAAAAAATATGGAATTTAGTGAGGAAAATGAGGATGAAGGCCCTAGTACCAATATTTTTAAACCGAAGAAAAGACCTATAAGTGGACGTATTACGGATGTTTCGAAGAAACTTAAAGTAAAAGGTTACGTTACCGGGCTTAGACTAAGAATTAAGTTTTGTTTTTTAAATAAAAATGTGGAAAACTACGACTTTGTTTATGATTTTGCACACTTACTGCACTAAGCCTGTTGGGCTGCTTTATAACATAAAAAAACGATCAGAGTCCTGGACTGTGATCGATTTTATAAAGTCATATGTGTAGTTCTGTTACATCTTTGGTTTTGAACCTCAAAGGTAATGTTAAAAACGTTGGTAGGTAATATTATTTTGCTGTGAAATAAGTATGTGACGAGATGAAACAATAATTGACGTTACTTTGCAACTGTAATCATACAATATGAGTCTGTAAACCTTAATTTCACTATTCTGTGAAAAGTAGTTTTTGTAACTCTGATCGTTTTTCCCCTGACCCCTTCAAATATAAAGTACAATTGTATAACTTTTTCCGAATTCCTATCCATTTGTAACTGAATATTCAGTTTACTTTTTACAGTGTGCTGCTATTTTTTATATTAGGCAGCATTTTTGACTATTTGGTCAATTGAGTGGATTATAATTTCAAGTAGATAAAACTAACAGACTTTTAATATCGTTCTTTATTTGCCAAATTATCCGTATGCTATCTATGACGCACATGACGAGAGCGAACTCATCAAAAGTTTTATTATCAAAATTGCTTTAAATTATATCCGCCATGTTTCTGACAGTTGTTTGAAATAAGTTCGTACATCAAATACTTATTGCAACATATTACCTGCTTTGCTATACTTCTAAAATAACTAAATTTTTAGTCGGATACATGGTGAACATTTTGACATATTATTTTCTCCCGGCTGAATTCTACTTATACAGGGTGATACAAAAATAGGTATTAAAATGTTAAAGGGTAATTCTGCATTTAAAAATATAAAAATAAAATTCAGTAAAGATACGTCTGGAAAAAAATTTATTTAATATTTGACGAGTTTACTACCTAAAATAGCGTGAGTTCGATTCTAAACCGGTGCCGATTTGCCTTTTTCAGTTAAATAATAATTGAAATTTGGCGAAGGCGTAAGTGAAGCGGACACTCCCTTTAAATTGGTTCGAAAGTCAATTAAAGCCGGTGGTTCCCTCTACTACTAGCCCACACAAGTCCTGGACTTAGGGGATGCTTAATTAAGTAGAATAGTATGAGGTTAAACAAAATGTAAATGTAAAAAAAAGTATGTCTAATATGTAACATTATGCAAATATAGTTTGCTATAATTTTTTATAATTTTTAGCGATAAAATTAATTTAGATCCGCTCGCTTAACCATAATACATAACATTAAACAATGCCCTCATCGACAGTTCTGTCATGTGTCTTATGCCCATGCTTATAACTTTATGTTTATCGTTATGTGAGCTAATGGATGGCGCTTAACTCATTTATAACTACACAAAAGGGATTAGTGGTCTGCAATAGCGCCTTCTCCAAAACATTAAATAAATTACTAGATTTGTAGCCTCCATTAGAAGAGAAAAGTCGCCCAATTTCGAATACCATTTAGATTTTATCCAATATTTAATATGCGGTATTGCTTTTGACATGTTTTATACAAAAAAACTTTTGAAAAGGGTTCGGACATATCCGATTTTTTTATTCTTCTTGTTATTCCTTTTGCAAATAAGAAGTAATTTAATAATTAGGCAATTTTTTACGAAAAAATATAGGAGCCATACATAATTTTAGATTCCCAATTTTGGATATCAAATGCACAAAAATGATTTATCCGAAATTAGGCAACTTTCTGCTTTTTAGCTTAGAAATTTGTAAAAAGTTATGTTTTCAAATTGCTTAGTTATGACTAGTAGATCAACTTAACCAATATCCTAACTTCCCAACACAAAAACACAACTCTTTATAAAGATTATTTATAAAATAAAGAAGCATACGAGTGCAACTGAGCACAAAACTGCCATTTGCAATTTAAACGATTTGTGCTTCTATTTAACGGGGAGAAGCTCTACCGTTACCATTTTACAGGACAGTTAGTTTGACTTTTGGCTTCGCATAAAAGTAGGTTTCTTTTTACCTCTGCAGAAAACCATCGTCTTTCCTCCACCAGAATTTGCCACTTTTTTAGTTTGGTTTGCTTTGCTGGTGTCGTCTGCGTGTGCAGTAAACTTCTGAATAGGTCAAATATGTTCCCATGACAACATCATATACAAAAACCTAACATTGTTATTGTAGGGTTAGTTTTAGAGGTAGTATGGTTATGGTTACCTTGTTTTAAAGGTTATAATGTAAAGCGTCAAAATATATCAAAATTTAGTTTAGTCTTAGATAAATTAATATTTTTATATTAAAAGGAAATGTATTTTTGTTTTTGGTTTAAAATTACATGTAAAGTAAATTCTTATGTATATTATTTTAATTTATACTTATTTGAATAAATAAAATACTAAAACGTTTCCAGTTTGTTTGACTTTTATGCAGAATATCAGAGATCTAATTTTAATTTAAAGATCTGGGATAAAAAAGTATTTACCATGGAGAAAAATAAAGGTCGACACAGGTCTAACGAGTGATGTTATGAAAAGTTCATTTGGCATTTAGCTTGTAGTTTAGCTAAAACAACAAAACATGTTTTTTTGATTTTTTTTTATATCCCTTAACATTTCAAAACAAAAAGTGTTGAGAGCGGGAAATCTGAATCACCCTGTTTAAAAAATATCATCATTTTGTTTTTAGGTCAATACTACCAATACAGTTTTGACCTAAAAAAAATATAGCTATGCAAATATGGCTGGAAAGAAATATGTAGTGAGCAGAATTTTTTTGATAAATGCAAGTACTTCATTCACGTTCATTTATCGTACAATGATTTTAAAAAATACATTGTTTTCAATAGAATGCATTGAAATAGTGTTTTCTGGCCATTTAAACGGTGCCATATTTGTTAGGCTGGCTAAATAGTATATTATTTACCAAGTGAGAGAAGTTTAACATTTTTGACCTGCGTCAAATTGCGGTCTAAAATGTTAAATCTTCACTCACGTGAAAAATATAGTAATTCTTTCACTACCAGTACTATTAATTAGCTATTTATTTATTTATTTTACTAAAGTTTAATGAAAAAGCTAATAAATGTAAAATATAACGGTAGCCGTTTGCGGCCATTAAAAAAACAAATGAACTTGACATTTCTGGCAGAAATTTTCTGGTGATCTGCTAAAATTATTAAGTTAGAAAGTGTTTCCGTGTTAAGTGTAATAAAATATATAAAAATGGAAAGTGAAATGCAAAGTGATGATTCTGGTACTCCCCCAGAAATAAGGGGACAGGCGAAAACTGTGAAGGAGAATCTATTGCCTTAAAAATCAATATATGGAGGTTGTACCTCTAGTAATCTATGATCCTTACGGTAATATATGGGTTGTGTAATCTATGGTTGAATATGATGGACCAATGATTTTCACTTTTCGAAGTGTTTTTAGTAAGACATGTTTTATAGGTACTAATTTAGTTAATATTTTTATAATTTATCATGCAATAAATAAATTTGGTGCCTACAGACAGTTGTAAATAGCAATGCGATTTAATAATTATGTGAAACGTCAAATGCCAAAACAGCTGAATAAAAATTCATTATTAACCATGGTGCAATTTCATTATTTTTAGAACCTCTGACGTCATAGGTAGAGAAATAATATTTCTACCAATGAAAAGAACAGTAATAAAGATGTGCTTTTAGGCTGGTGGTGAAAAAAATATGTTCTGAAATTATCTATGTGTTTCAACTTGATAACGTACTTTTTTCAAAATCGAGAGTTACAACATCTTTTACATCCACTTTTTTGGTTTTTCAAATTTTAATGCATTTACCCGTTACGAGCAAATGATTTTTCGATGTTGGTTTTTCAGTCCATTCATTCGTGTCCGACGGACACCATCCGTCCGTCCGTTCGTCTGTACGTCTGTAAATCCTTTTGTTGCTACAGAAGCCTACAGGCCTTACCGTTTGTCACATTAAAACCCAACTTTAAACACGGTTTTTACACAGAAAGAAAAAAGAATAGTTATATTAACAAATGGGGCCAAACTACTTACACTGATAATTTTGTCCAATCGCGTGGCAGAATTTAAAAAAATAAATAAAAAAAATATTTGATTTTAGAATTATCTTTGTTGGCATCAAATCAAACCAGTTTACTAGTTAATTTTAATATTATTTTTTTCAGTAAAGGGAATTGTTCAGGGAAAATTTTCTTAAAGCTGTGTCAATCTTGCATTTAATATGTAAGTAATTTGATTGGTTGTTTTATATTACCTCGCCCTTGCATTACACAGAAACTGTACAGTGCAAATCAGCTTTTAGTTTTTTTCTACAAAATAAGGGTATACCAAATGTGCTAAAATAGATAAAATGAATTATCTTGAAAATGATTTTGCTCAAATTCTGTTAATAATAAATTGCAAACAACAACAGATTATTTCTTACTACCTAGTTAGTAGTTAGTGCCCATTTTCCCTCCGTTTTCTATGACAACGGTTAGGAAGTGACAATCAGCTGATTTTTCATATGTGCTGTCAGAAAATTAGTAAACATCAAAACATAACCTCAAATTGACAAACTAATTTTAAGATAATTTTTGCGTTTTTTTGATGTTTACGTGAAAGGTCGTATGAAAAATAGTATACCTCGATGCAAACAATTTCAGTGCACATCAAGTGCATTAAAACTAGGTTCGCATACTTGGTGCGTAATATAGGTACTTTTATTAGTATTACCATTCTGGGTGTCCCTAGGAAAGTCACATAATGGTGTAAAATATTTTTCTTTATTTTGGCGAAGGCGAGTTAAACTTTACATTTTGGGCTTACTTTTCCAGAACCACCGAGAAAGTGGGCGCAGTAGAACGGTATTTTTTCAGTTTGTTTTATTTTTTGTCGGCTTTAATAACGTTCGGCGATCGTGAAAATTCTAAAAATGTTATTTTTCGTCCCAGTCTATTATCTGCGATAGTGACCGCTGAAACTGCAGGACAATAGTAACTATTGTGGAAATCTCAACAAACTATTTGAGCAAAGCGAATGGAAACAAAGTTATCGGGAATAACCGCAGGCTTTCTATTTAGTACATTCCGATGCATTAACTACCGCTTACAATGACATGATATTTCTATAGGTACACTGTAAAAACTAAACTGAATATTCAGATAAATGGATAGGAAATCAGCAGTTATTAACCAATGCAATTGTACCTTAATTTTTGTTAAAAGCACGTAACGTTTTATGTCCGTTCTTAAATATTAAAGTACGTTGCTTTAAAACTATAGCGTTTTTAACAAAAATTAAAGTAGGTTTGTATAGGATCATAACTCCCTATTCATTTGTAACTAAATATTTAGTTACAAATCTATAGGAAGTTATGGTCCTATACAAATGTACTTTAATTTTTGTTAAAAACACTATAGTCACTTACTTTAATACTTATGGACGGACATACAAATGTTGGGTGTTTTTAACAAAAGTTATTAAGGTAAAATTTTATAGGATAATAACTTCCCATTTATAACTATTTAGTTTACTTTTTACAGTATACACGGTAAAAATAAATTACTTTAAATTACATAGTCCGTAAATGATAATATGTTGCCATAGACCGGAATGGTAAAAATTACATAGTCCGTAATTCCTTTTCCTATGAGAATTGCGAATTTCTCGAAAGAATTTAACATTTTGAGGTTATGGTTATTACATATTTATAAATAATTGTATAAAATAAATTATTATTTATTTTTCAATTTTAGTCTAGCTTTCTTAAAAAGATGAAAAAATGTGAACAATATAGGAAATATTTTTTTTTTGTTAGTAGAAGTACTTTAACTTTTAAGTTATGTTTAAAAATAGGCTGAATTGTAATACATAACTATTTTTTACATTTCATTTCTTTCTTGTACAAGTGCATATTTTATTCAGTAACAGCTTTTTCCTAAAGCAATTAAAATTAAGTACGGCTTTTCCGTCTGTCAATTAAAACTAAAAACCCAATGGGCGTTTTTTAACGTAAAGGAATTAGAAACTGCAGTTGTGTAAAAGATAGTAACTATAAATTACTATACTAAAAGTTTTAAATTAAAACTAACAAGTTTTCTTTAAACTTAACTTAAAATTAGAATATGAGAGTCCCTAAATGCCACTGACAAAACAATTACAGGCGTAGAAAGAGGATCTAAAATTAAAGATATAAATTTTCTTTAACAAATGAAGAATTTCTGAAATGGATCCAGAACAGTTATCTAGAAACAGCGTTTTACCATAATAATTCCCAAATTTAGGTAAAAAAAATACAATAGGCGGGGCCGCAAAGATTATTTGGTCACCGATTTAAACCAAAATTGGTTAAGCCTTTATTCTGGTCCCCTAAGTGGATCATAAAAAATTCAGCTCAATTAAATAATTAGAAGACAATTTTGAGCGTTTAACCACCAAGATTTTTCGTTTTAAATCAAAAATATATAAATATTATGTATGTGTTGTTAAACGAGACGACAGCTTAAGTTATGACGCCAAAAGGTTTAACAATACCTAATACTTAAAATAAATAATAATTATAAATATACGTAAATTTTTAGTGGGAGTTATGTATAAAATTCATAAAAATTTAGGAAAAAAAATTATATTTTAGTACATAAACCATTTTTTTTTTAACCAAATTCATATAGATAGGGGTCTAAAAAGTTTCCAAATATTCCAAAATATTTTACAAAAAAAAATGGATGATTTTAAAAGGAGAAGATCTTCTGATTAATTAAAAAAAAATGAAAAGTGTTGGCAAAAGAATCTAAAAAAAATAAAAAATCTCTTAAGAGAAGATCTTCTGATTAATTAAAAAATAAAAAATCGACAGCTTCAAAGTTTCAATGATTTTTTTTATTGTACTATTCGAATTTGATCTTAGAATTATGTATCGTCTTCTTGGTACATAACCTCCATTTGTTTCCTCCAGGTGTCCATCCAGTGCATAACGGATAAAGTAGATGTGTGAGGCACTTTCTCACTCTCTAAAAGCCCTTTCGACATACATTTGCTAACTTCTTCTATCAAATAAATAAATGCTACAAATCTATTAGCAACTTTAGCTTCATTTGGTAACGGAAAATATGAAGTCTCATTATCAAAAATTAGCTTAGTTGGAAACAAAAAATGCGGAATTCTAACAGAGCCTAAAGTTCCAACTATCACAACTTCGTTTGATAGCTCACATCTGGAATGAATGGACACAATTACGGTAACTGAAGGGTAATAGTTAAAGACTGCAGTGGCTGATTCATCAATATCCTGCTGGTTTAGATGTCCTGTTGTTATAATTTTGGAGGGGGTCATATTTTTGAATATAAGTTCTTGAAATGAGAGAACGTATGGACCAAAATCAAGCACTGATCCCCGCCCCATATCACGAAGGTTTAGATTATGGTCATTGTAGTTACACCTTCCAAAAGTTATCTAGAAAGATTTTGTAATAAGTGCTTATTTCATATAAGTGGAATTCAGAGATGAGTACAAAAGTTTATGCATTAAAAAAGTCCTACAAAAGTTTATGCATTAAAGTCCAAAAAATGCTGCTAAAATTAAACTGAGCTGACTTTGGCCACTTTTAAACTTTAAAGTTCGGGAGATAATTAGGTAAACGTTTAAAACAGAAATATTTTTTACCAAAAAGCTCATTAAATAGAATAATACATAGTTAATGGTCATTTAACCCTTTAGCTGCTGTGGGCGTATTTATACGTTTCGCACAAATAAATATTAACAGCCTGAAACTGCTGCAAACCTTCTTGTACGTTTATGTACTTAATTATTATATACGTATTTATTATATACGTATTTATGGGCATATTTATATTGGGCTCAAATAAATTATAATTTTAGTTTCAGAACGTAAATAATTATTTACATCCTGAAACTGCTGCAAACGTTCTTATGCATATATTTACGTTTTGCGCGGAAAATGCGGCAGTTAAAAGGTTAATAGTTACTATTTAAATTTTGCAAAAGATTGGTTGGTCAGAGTCACCTCGTTCTTAGGGGTAGCTTTGGTCACTATGGTTAATTGATAGTATTAATATGTATTCAGATAAATTCACAACATACAGCCTGTTCCAGAACTCGCGTACAGAAATTTGAGGGTATATTAAAAACCCTCTGGAAAATATGAAAAAAATTTCAAAAAAAATCCATCTTCAATACTAATTAAAAAGGAAGCTATTTAATCTGACCAATCCTGTTGCTGATGTTAAATTACCTACAAATTAGTTTTTCTCTACTTATTAGTATCTATGGTTGCATTTTAATTGTTGACAAGTGCATTGTTTGAGACTTCCAACTTTAGAATCTTTTTAGGTTATTATATTTTGACAAAACCGACAGAGGCTATTTTTTTTTTTTAAATTTATTAAATGACATTTACTATAAAGCAATTAGCCAGCACATTATAAATTACAATATGTTTACAATTTAATTTGATTAAAATCCAAAAACTTAATTATTACTTTATGAGCAGATTCACTTAAATTTCTTAAAATGTTCGAAATACATAAAGGTGTGTTATATCCCAATATTCTAAATGTCTCATGTATATTAAAATTTGGAACTTCATTTATCCGACATTCAAAAAAAATGTGGTTTAAGATTTCTTCCTGGCCACATTCACAAAAAGGATCAGTTTTAATTTTAATTTTATATAAATGTTTTTTAGTCAAACAATGACCAGTTCTCATTCTGATAATAGTTGTTAGATACTTCCTATCAGTACTATAACTACACTGAGAAAGCCATGGTATATAAGTAAAGTTTTCTTGAATTTGATGGTACCACATTCTTTTTAATTTAGTTGTTTCTAACCATAAAATATTCCAATCTTCCCTGTGTCTTTTTTTAATTACTGCTAATATATCATTTTTGTCCACTTTTAATTTAAAAGGCTCATTTAATTTACTTCCTAATTTTGCTAAATAATCTGCAGTTTGATTAGCTTTTATACCAAAATGACCAGGTATCCATACAGAGGCTATCAAATATTCTATTTTTATAGGGTCACTCCATCCGGCGGTGGTTTTTTGACATTAATAAATATTTATGTCACATTAATCAACATGTCAACCTACAGAATATGTACCTGTAATAATTAAATTTGCTTTCATAGCTACAAATTCAACTTTTAAGGGTAATTTAACATCAGGAACAGTATTGGTCCACTTAAAGCGTTCTTATTTTTGAATTGAACGAAAGTTTTTAGTTTTTCTATTTTTATGTTACATACATTTATGTGTATTTTTTTTTATTTTACTTTAACTGCAATATTTAGTATATTTCTTAGTATATATTATTTTTTGGGTTAGGTGTAAGAATAGGTTGATTGTTTTCGAAAAAAAAATGTATTACTGTTATATTTACACTATGTAAAAACAATTACTCCGCACTAAACCACGCCCGACATAAATTCTTAATGTAAATTGTTATTAATTAATTAATAAAGACCTTTATTATTATTATTATTATTATTATGGATTTTTTTTGACATTTTTTTCATATTTTCCAAAGGGTTTTTAATATACCCTCAAATTTTTGTAGGCGAGTTCTGGAACAGGCTGTATATAATAGAGTTCAGCTTTATAAAATTATAAATTTAAGCTGTAGTTTATGAGAAAAAAATTGGATGGTTAAATAAAAAAAAATCAGTTTTATATCAAATAAGGCATTTGTTTAAAACTTATAAAAAAATTGCTTACTTAATCACTATCTTAAAATAACTAATTTTGTTTGAGGGTTATACATATTCTTACCTGCACGTATAAAATTTCTCCTATAACTCCTTCACTTAAGGAATTTGTGAGATGTTCTATAGCTGGAAAGCACCGTGTCCACAAAGCTTCCATCAGGAGAACCTTTTTGATTTTGGCCAAAATCATTAACTCCTTGGCATGTTTTTCGTTAATACATAAGGGTTTCTCGCAAACTACGTGTTTATAACCAGATAACATTGTTTTTGTTACCTACATCAACAATAAGGAGAATATTACAGAATTTTTGATCCAAAACTTAAGAAGACTGTCTCATAAAGGTGCTTTGATATTTAAATTTAATGAATTTAAGGCAACTCAAAAAGTTTTTTTTGTGACAAAAAACTAAAGGGCAATATGATCTTAATATACAGGGTGAATTTTTGAGCCTAAAACTTCAAAATATCTCGAATACTATGCATTAAAAAAAAAGTAGGACAAAAGTTGTTTATTTTAATAGAGAAAACATCACGTAGAGGAGAAGGTGGGAATTTGGAACCCCTGTTTGTTTTTTATCTACATCTCAATAAGGTTTATGACTTTTAACCATTTATTTGCACAAATTGGTTCAAAATTTATCTGGTTATTATGATTTTAAACGATTTTGATTTTTTATGTTATGTTAAGGAAGTTACAAGCACTTTTTTAAAAAAAGATAAAATACTGGTAATATAGACCCATGCTGATAATATGGAACCTTATGTGCTTTAAATATGGAACCCCAAAAATATTACTGTTTGTTATACAAATTAAAGTATTAAATCAAAATGAACCATTATTAAAGGCAAAACTTTACAAGTTTATCTTAAAATTAGAAAATACATGGTAAACAACATAAAAAAATAAACATAAACCATTATTTTTTTAAAAGATTTTTTTTATTATTTAATGACAAAAGTAGATATAAATATCTTCTTCGCAACCGGAACATTCAGTATATTTCCATTAAATACACATAAGGCACTGAATCCAAATTTCACCTTTGATCCATAGAAAAGTCGTATTCCATATTACTATCACATATAGGGCTCCATATTAACAACAAGTAAAATTTTCTAACTCTAAATATTTTTTCTAAACGGTTATTTTTCGCAATCCTACGTTTTGCATTTTGATTACAAGCAGTTCCTAAACCAATAAAGCAAAAAAAATACAATAAAACTGATACATTTCTTTACGAAAATCTACAAATAAACTTCAGTTTTGGTATCTACGCATAACCTCAAATATTTCAATGTTTAGCGCTAAAAATGAATTGCACTTTTCTGTATGGTAATTTTTACCCCTCCTAATTAATATTCAACTATTGTTTATACATCGCTGTCTATTTCTTACTTAACCGGGGGTTTCAATATATCCGCAAGGTTTCATATTACCACCTTCTCCTCTATTTATTTTTTACGGATATTTGTTTTCAAGTTAATTTCAAGGTCAACTTTGTTTTTTAGAAACATATATTTTTTAACTGCCATTTAATTTATTTTGTAAACATATAAATCTTTTGTAAAACACTTTTTTTGGTCGGATTTAGTTACGGAGATAACACATGCACACA
>OY294047.1:12255554-12287493 GCA_958510825.1 Brachypterus glaber | reverse complement strand
TTTTCTAAAATTACCTGTATTTAATACTTAAAAAAACTTTTATACTGTGTTTACACCTGTTTGTGACAATAGTGGACACTCTTACGTAGTTAGTTTCGCGACGGTACGTGTATTTACAAACATTGTTTTGATTTTTTGTGCCGGTATCGATAAGATAACCGCGGTCCGCTTCGAATTTTATAAAGCGCTGTTGCCGATCTTCTTTTTTTTTCTCTCTGATTGGGAATTACAACCAGTTTGTTCTCATTAAACCTATGACCTTCCTGGTCTCATAATGCATAAAAATATTGTAGTTAACGAGTTACTTTGCTTCTTTCAACAAAAGTATAATACCCTGGAAGAAGCCTCATTGCTGCTGCTTTGTGATAATAGCTTTAGTGACAAGGATATTGACGATTCGTGCGAAGTGCTAAGCAAGTGCATAACTACAGCAACCCTGCTTAAACGAAAGGGAGAAGGCCGAAAAAGACGAGTCCTACAAGACATTTTAAAGGTTTTCAAAGAAACTGATCCCGATATCGTTCCAACCTTTGCTGCGGTCAACCTTGCTGCTCTCCCTCCGATATCATTTGATTATATCGACGTCTCTGTTCTCCTAAAGGATATTACTACTTTAAAGTTCCAAGTGTCTAAACTTAAAGAAGATAAAGACCAGTCTAACATTGTGCTCACTGAAGATATTAATTCTCTTAGATCAGAGTTCAACTCCTTTAAAGCTAAAAGCCTCCAGTCTCCAACTACATTTTCAAAAGGCAATCTGGAACTGCCTCCACTTTTGAGTTCGACCTTCAACGCCAGAACTTACTTCTGTTGCCGCTGCTACTGACTCTAAACCGAAGTCTCAACCTCGTAACTCACCACGGAACAGTCTTCGCTCCAGAAGACCAAATCCACCACCGTCAATTCACATCAACGGTAGGAAATCTCCCTTAGACACCTCGCCATTAGAAGCTGCAGAAAAATTCACATATATCTTCGTATCTCGCCTTAAATCCAGCACCTCTGCGCAACAAGTTCGACTTCATCTCTCTAATCTGGGTATTTCTGATTGTATTTTATTTCCAATAAACTCTAGGACAGGCGAATTTATATCATATAAAATAGGATTACCAGATTCCAAGGTTGACACTGCCACAAACCAATCGGTCTGGCCGCCTGGTGTTATCACCAAAGTGTGGGAAATTCGTAACTCTGCCAGTGCAAACCAAGATGACAAGTAATCTTAACATCGTTACCTTCAACTGCCGAAATTTTCGGAGAAAGCTTACTGAAATTCAAAACCTCTGTAGAACCTATGATTTCTGCCTACTACAAGAAACCTAGCTAACCTGGGAGGACATGCCCGAACTCGCTAGAGCTAGCCCAGAGTTTTGCTTCAATTGAGTTAGTGCAATGGATAGCTCTCAAATTCTGAGGGGAAGACCTTTTGGCGGAGTTGCTATCCTTTGGCATAATAAGTATGCTCAGAACGTTAAACTCGTAAGTTGCGACAACTCTAGAATAGTAGCGGTAACCATTATTGAAAACTCAAGAACAATTCTACTGGCCTCTGTGTACATGCCTACTTACAACCTTGATAACATTCCTGAGTTCTGCTACATCCTTGGTAGGCTCTCCGCTATCATCGAAGAAACTGCGCCTGATGATGTTCTTATTCTTGGTGACTTTAACACTAAACCCGCCGACACAAATGAGTTCTTTCTTTTTGTGAACATGAGAACCTTGCTGCTCTGGATATTGACACTCTGCCTCAGGACACGTTTACGTATGTCAGCGACGCCCATTCTACTACTTCGTGGCTAGATCACTGTCTAGTTTCATCAGCTGCTGCATCCAGTGTTATATAGGTTGATGTTTTAAAGATGACCTCCAATTCGGATCACTTTCCTTTAACTCTAAAGCTTGAAACCTCCCTGCTGCCGAAAGTCACTCCTTCAGTGTCTTTCACGTCTGTCATACCTAAATGGACTGAAGACAGCAATTTATCGGTTCAAAACTATAAACTCGCTACAGAGGAAAAGCTTAGGCTTATCAAACTTCCCAATGCTGTATACTGTCGTGATCCTATGTGCACTAATCAGCAGCATGCATTGCAAGTTGAAAGTTTGTTTAATGACATTTCTGCTGCCTTGCGTATTTCGGCCACTAGTATTTTTCGACGCAAGCCAAACCGTAATTACAGAACTGTACCTGGTTGGTCTGCCGAAGTGTCTACTGCCTACAATGCCGCTCACATGGCTTTTCTTCTGTGGACGGATTCTGGTCGCCCACCTGCTGGCCCCTTAAATGATGAAAGGCACCGTCTTCGTAGAATCTTCAAAGCTAAACTTAAATCCGTACGTCAACGTGAAGAACAGCTACGTGCTGATGCGCTAGCCGCTTGCCATATGGACAAAGATTTTATTAAATTCTGGAAAGCATGTGGAAAAATCAGAAAAACACCTGTCTCTCTGTCCACCTCTATAGACCAAACCTCTGGAGAACCAACATTGCACAACTATGGGGTAATTTATATGAAAATCTCAGCAACTTATATGACGATAACTACCTGATTAACCTAGCCTGTGAGGATTATGTAGCCTGCCTTGTTAGGCCTACTGATGTAAGGTTAGCTATCTCTCAGTTAAAGCAAGGTAAAGCCGCTGGTTGGGATGGTCTTTGCCCAGAACATATAATTAACGCTGACCCTATATTGCACTCTATTTTAGCACTATGTTTTTCTTCAGTGCTTTCTCATGGTTATGCACCTGCTGCTCTTACGAAGACGATAATTACACCCATCGTTAAAAACAAAAGTGGGGATATTTCTTCTTCGGCTAATTACCGGCCTATTGCTATTTCTACTACGTTTTCTAAAGTACTTGAACTAATCATACTCAATAGATGTAGGCCCTTTTTCCAAACCAGTGACAACCAGTTCGGTTTTAAAAGATCTATGGGAGCTGTAGATGCAATTTTTTTATTGAAAGAAACAGTTAGCTACCACCTTAAGAAGAAAACTCCTGTGTATGCAATATTCCTGGATTTAAGTAAAGCCTTTGATAGGGTTCATCATGTGAAGTTAATCAGAGCCTTAATAGGTCGGAAAGTACCTAGCTATGTTTGCCGCTTCTTACAAAGTTGGAACTCCAAAGCCACGGCATCTGTTCGCTGGGGATCTGCCACTTCACCTGACTTCAGTCTACGCAACGGTGTACGACAAGGAAGTTTAATTGCTCCTGATGCCTTCAATGCCTACATTGACGACCTTCATACTCTCCTGGCTAAAGCCCCTGCTGGATGCTTTCTTGGTGGCCTAAAAGTCAACTGCATCAGCTACGCCGATGATATGGTCCTTCTTTGCCCCTCACTTCAAGGTCTACGTATGCTTATAAAAATATGTGAAGACTTTGCCAAATCACGTTCTCTTAAATACAATAGTAATAAGAGTAAAGTTTTAGTGTTCAAGTCCACAAATTATAGAGACCTCTGTGTTCCTCCTGTTTATTTAAATAACTCTGCTGTTGAACGCGTGTTCGAAATCAAATACCTAGGTCACGTTATCAATGATATGCTAAGTGACAACTCTGACATTCAGCGTCACAAGAAAAACCTTTGTGCCCGCGCAAACATGTTAGCTAGAAAATTCTCTAAGTGCTCTGTCGAGGTTAAGAAATCTCTTTTCAGGACATTTTGTTCTAACGCTTACTGTGGTGAAATTTGGCTTGATCATACGGTGGCCTCGTGGCGAACTCTGCTTTTGGATTTCTGCACAAATCGCCACTTGGCGACGCCTTTGTTTCTTACAAGTGACCTAATCATTTTATTTATTTATTTATAAATTATAATTATTTTGTTTTGCTTTATTTTTATTTTTAATCATTTTATTATTTTGTAGTATATGGCCATTGTGCTGTAATAAAAAAATTATTATTATCGTCCGATGAGTAGTTTGGCCGAAAAATGGAAAATAAAACAATTTCACCTCCAACATGGCTATTTTTAAATTAACTTGATTGGTATTAATATATTAAAAAAAAATCATCCAAACAAAAATTGTTGGAAACCCTTCTTAACAAAATTGGTTATATGCATTTTTATCTTAAGATGCATATTAAGCAACTCATCCCTAAAATTGAAGATAGCGGACACCCCTTAGGCAAATCACCCGGTGAAAAACTAACAGGAGTATTCTGTTACCATCCACTACTACTCATTAAAATATCAGCCAGTGTACATTTATTGCAATTTAAATTTATTATTTGACTGGACGAAAACTGATGCAATAAAACTTACCACTTGAAATTTTTCTGTCATATTATTTGGTGATTAACCTTACCCTTTGCAAATTGTCTCTTTAAAATATTTTATTCTTACATTTTTGGAAATTTAAACCAAACATTTTTATTCGCCAGTACTTGAAGTAGGTTTTTTTGGATAATACAATTTTTTTTAAGATATAAAAAAATAAATAAAATAAATTTTTTGAGATTAAAAAAAATTAAAACAATTTATTAAAATATTTTAAAATGTGAAATTTGGTCGATATCGGTCAACAAATATTTGAATGCGGAAGCTACAAAATCTGTAGGCTGTACATTCCGACAATCAAGCCCTTTCGGCAGGAAGTACACATATGTAAATCACTTATCTACGATGCGGAATTTTGCGATAAGACCGGTGACGTCGAATAGCCCAGAGCCAATGCACACGTTCACCTTAACCAGATTAAGTGGATGTAAAATGGGCCCCAGAAACCCACAGTTAAGTATGGTATTGTAAGTCAAAAGAGTAATTACTTTTCCCGATGAACGTCTAGCGTTGGTAAAAAAAAATTAAAATAAAGTTTCTCGGCACTATATACACACAAAAAGATTCCGTAAAAAAAATTTTTTTTGGTCGGTGTCTCTGTCTATAAATCTGTCTGTTGGTCTGTCTGTCTGTCTGTCTGTCTGTCTGTCTGTCTGTCTGTCTGTCTGTCTGTCTGTCTGTCTGTCTGTCTGTCTGTCTGTCTGTCTGTCTGTCTGTCTGTCTGTCTGTCTGTCTGTCTGTCTGTCTGTCTGTCTGTCTGTCTGTCTGTCTGTCTGGGAAAATAACTCAAAAACGCTTTGAGGCAAAGAAAGTCTAAACAATAGGTTTCTTATCCAAAGTCCTAGGCTGGAATTTTAGTAAAAATCCGAATAGGATAAGGGGGAATGGGGTAAAATAGTTTAAAAAAAAAATATATATATATATATATATATATATATATTTTTTTTTCGTTTTACGAAAAAGAAACTTTTTTTGAAAGCAAACATTTTTTTTTTAATTTTTTAATTTTTTATTATTTTTTTAATTTTCTTTTATTTTCAAAACTAGATTCAATTTTTATGGTATGAAGATTCAAGACCAGCACCCACCATCTCTGTTAAATTTTCTTTTGCCAATTTGTCAATTTGTGAAAATTGCTAATCAAAATCTATGTCTTATTTCAGGAAACAAAAAAAAAAGTCAAAGAAGAATATCGATTTAATAGGTAATTTTGCAAGATAATTACTATTCATGACATTTAAAACGATCATTTTAACAATAAATTATATTTGTTTATACACTTATATCTGTGAGTCAACTTTTAAGTTATACCGACAAGGGTCCGATCTAATGTAGAACAAACCGGACTTTGCAGAAGCAAATCTCGTCAAGCGAGAATGTATTTGCTCTATGATTAATAGTTATTTATGGTACTAGTGGGTAAAGTAAGATATTGCCCATGAGAAAATTAACCTGTTAATTTTCGAGAGGGCAATATCGGTTTACTCATGAGTACCATACAAGGTTTTATCCAATATATAACTTAGGAATTCATATTTTTATTAAAAATTTTAATGACATTTACAAGAAAATAATTTGACAAGTGACAGTTAAGTGGGTAAAATAAATAATTATCCACTCAATAAAGTAAAAGCCACGCGGGGGTTATTATTGAGTTTATCTATTTAAAATAAAGCTGGTAGTTGTCTTATTATCTGTATGTATTGGATAAAGCAATATTATTTTAAAATTTTTAATAAAATATGCGCATCATGACATCAGACGCGGAGAATAACACAATGTATATCCCCTAATAACTTACAAACACAAAAGTGTTCAGTTTTACATAGTCTTGTCGGCTAATCAGCTAATCGGCCTAATTAATGTAAAAGGTATTAATATGAATGATAAAATCCGGGAGCAGACCGGAATTAATAACTTTATAATTCTCTTACAAACATGTTAGCTATCTGCCTTAATAATACGCTCGTTTTATCTTATTTATTTTACACAAGTCACATAAACTGTGATCTAATTTCACAAATTTAATCATGTTATGACAAAATTAATTATATAGTTACTATTATATTATACAGTGTTATTCTTTTAAATGATCCACTCATATTTTGAATGGAACGAGATATAAATTAAGTTTGGAATGTGCTTATTTAACAACAAAAACTATCATCTTTAAATGTAGACTAGGAAGACACCTGTTCAAGATGAAGGTCAGTAACAACCCCATCTGTTTGGGTTGCGGGATGGACGAAGAATCGGCTTTCCACTTCTTAGGACAATGAGATCGGTTCCTAAGAATACGACAGGAGATCTTCGGAGTGGCAACGCTCCGAAGAGAGGAGTTGCGTACCCTTGCCTAGACAGATATCGCGACCTTTATAAGGAGGTCCGGTAGGTTAAGGCAGGGAGTAGGGTAGAGATGTGGCTGGGACAGCTCGGGGCTGGAAAAAAGGGCCATAATGGCCTAGCTGCCTGGCTTATAGCCTCCCCACCCTTACTACTACTACTACTACTACATCATCTTTAAATTTTTAAATTTTATTCGGTAAGGCGTATGTTGCCAACGGGAAAAAAAGTTTCCATAAATCGGCAAATAAAATTAAGAAATAAGGATCAAAAACCATTTAAAGTTATTTAGGTACTATACATTATAAAAACTTATTAATTTTATGTGCAATAAATTTGGGAATATGCGCCAATGTCATGTCGATGCACAACGGTTGCTTAAAAACCTATTTTGACATGCTTACACAAAAAACATCCTAATTTCTAAATAAACTAACATTTTTGCTTAAAATTTGGAAAAAGCATAGCAAATATATGTCTTTAAAGATGTATTTATAAATATATACCAAAAAATAATTTTTACGTAATATTCTAGCGATAATTTTGAGGCCCTTTTTTCTACGTGTCTGTGGTACATAAAAATTGAAAATAGTTTGGTTCGTCCATCGTGGTCAATCAGGAAACACTGAAGACTGAATACTGGATTATAACTGGAAATAGGCCGGGTACTGTTTATTAACAATTCAAATAAATGCAAAACTATATTTCTGAAAATGAATAATAGATATGGCCTAACGTCATTGGCGTTAAAACCATTATAAAACGTTTTTAGTTAATGGATACAGATTTTTCATGCGTAGCTACGTAGTGATAGTTTAAATAGATGGACATTAAATATTCAACTGATATTCAACGCTGTTTTATGTAATAGTTATACAGAGTTATATTTTAATAGTACAGAAAATCTAACTGCTCTACGTGAAGGATTAAATTTGTACAGTTACCGCCCAACGAAGCTAAAAAGCCGCAACTCCACTTTTTGTGGATTTTTAATTATCCTTACCCTTAGTTGTGCATTTCCATGAGCTATTTCTTGAACCAATCAAATTTGAGAAAATAGTTTTATTCATTCAGTTATAAACTTATAAAAATTGCAGTATCTCTAAAATAAGGGACTGTTGCTAAGGGAACGTTCAAGTATTACGTAACGCAAATTTTGAACAAGTATTTTGTGTCATTTTCGGGTTAAAAGGTGTTGATTATTTGTTTTGATAGGAGGAATTGAATCTTAAAGTAAAAGTATTTTTTTTTTTGTTGTATTTATTATAATAAAACAATGATTAAGTTTTATATCAGCTGTAAAATTACTAAAAAGTAAATTGTTTTTCAGACGTGGTAAATTCGGCAACCTGAAAAGCGACTCGCCTTAAGCGAAATAGAAAACCTGAAAAACGTGATAGAAAGCAAGTTAACACCACAACCTCATGAGTAGCTAGGAGACAAGGGATAACATTTTTGATTTTTTTAAATTCTTTTTAATTCTTGAAATCGAGGTCTGGAAACTTCAGGACTTCCTGCTTTTTTAGTGACCCTATCTCTTATAACCCTGTATATAAATTGTATTTCTTGTAGAATGTTTATGATAATATTGCAACATAAATAATCTGATAAAATATATATTTTTCTATCTGTACACTGCTTATAAAAAAATAATGGATGTGGGGTGTATTTTTTTAACAGAATTAAATTATTGACTACTGATAGGTTGGGCAGGAAAGCTGCCTCATGCTAGTCTTAAGACTGATAACTTTATTATGATAACACCCTTTATACCTAAAACCACATTCTTGACTATGCGTTTCCAAATATAAAGAGCGGTCCAAAAGTCACCCCCCTCCTCTTAACTTTTGAACCAGTTGAGATATCGACTTCAAATTTGAAACTATTAAATAAGACAACTTAAACTATCTTTTAGCATATATTTAATACTTTCAGCTCTTAAAATGTGGGCAGGAGGGCATGGGGGCACATTTTTTTAAATGGAAAGGGGGGTCGTGTAATACATCATTTTATGTCTCCCTCGGTTCATAATTTAGTCAAAATTTGTATACTTTTTAGGTATTTGGTTGATCCTACGCCACCCGCCCTTTAAAAGGAATGATACCCCAAATTTCATATCACCGCCCCGTCACGCAGGCATTTATTAAGCATGCTCAACTTTGAATCGTTTTTTCTTCAAAATATTTAATAATAGGTTTATAGAGCAGTAGTTTTATTTCACTTTTTGTTAAGAATTACGTTCTTTATTCTACCATAATAAAATATACAAAAATGTACATTTAAATGGTGAATTTTCTTACTTTAGTGTTAATTTTGAATAAATTGACCTTGTGCGATAAGATAAAACTTTTCTCAAAAAAGCACATGCCTATTAATTTAGTTAAAACTGTTTAAAGTAATGTACAAGTTAAAAATTCATCATGTAGGTTTATAAATAGGCGCTTTCATAAAACTACTAAATAAAACATATTGAAATTTTGCCAATATTCGTCCGCAGCAAAAATAATTTAATTAAAACTCGACACGTATTTTAAATTTATCATTGTAGCTATAACTAGTTTTTATAAAATTATACGTATGTTTTATTTATAGCCGTAACAGTATACGAAATACTGTGGATGAAAATGCTTTTATAAGCGAGACTATAAAATTAACAAAACGAAAGAACGAAGCGCTGCACTATACCAAAATGAAAAAAAAATGTCCAAAATTATTTTATCATTAAAATAGGGCGAAAACACATACATAAAAAAATGCCCAGTAAAAGAGCTTTCACATTTTTCACCTCCGAGCCTAAAATGGATTTTTCATTATCCGATTCACTTTATGCAACGTTAAAAATATACCAATTTTTACGAAAACTACCCCCGCCTCCATGGGGGTGGAGTTAGAATTTTTTTATTATCAGATTATCTTTCAGCAACCTTAAAAACTCCAATATACCAATTTTCACAAAAAACTACCCCCACCCCTCAGGAGGTGAAATTAGAAAAAAATATATAAGATTCAGTTCTAGCGACCTCAAAAACCACAATATATAAATTTTTAAGTGAACTATTGAAGTTTTAGGACTAAATGGGTTTATTTGAGGAGTGTTTTTTGACATTTGAAATATATATTTTTACACACCACCCCCGGGGGGGGGGGGAGTCTAAATAATTATATTTTACTTATTTAGGGTAATAACTACCTGCATACCAAATTTTAGCTTCCCCGGCCAAATAGTTTTCAAGATATCAGTATGTATGTAGTTATTATTTGGACCATTTTGTTCAAAATTTCCAAAATTAATTTTACAAAAATATTGAAAATTTCATTAATTTTAAAGAAAAAAATATTAAATAATAAATACACTGTTAAATAAAGAATTTTAAGCTCTTTAAACTGATGTAGTACAAGACCTCTCACAGGATAAAAAATTGAAAAATATTGCAAATGATAGCTTTTGTTGTGTGCTATTTAAAATACAGGTTTGAAGTTTATATCTATTCCCATTCAAAAGTTACGGGGGGTGTACCATTTAAAAAAATAACCCTGTATAACTTTACCCTAATTTTATAAGGAACTACATTTTCATACAGGTAAGAAAATACAGTCAAAATATATTCATTGTAATAAAAGTCAAAAAAAAAAATCTGGATCTGCCGGCCAATAGAGAAGGCTTTGTGCTAAATTCTTTTTTGGTCAAATCGGGTTGAAAACTATTATGTTTGACTAACAATTGTTTTTGATTATTTTAACATTTAACTGTTTTATCCTGGCCGACCCCGGTAGCGCAATGGTTAGCGCGTTTGATTACGGATCCTGGGGTTATGGGTTCGAGCCCCACATAGAGCATGAATGTATAGTGGTGTAAATAGTCGGTAGATAGAACTACGATGACTAAATGTAATGTGTGTTGCAGGTGAAACTGTAAACACATTTCAGGGTGGATGCAAGTTCTGTTGAGGATCGTGCTTCGGAGGGCACGTAAAGATGGCGGTCCCGTCAATTAGGCCATATCAGCGAAAAACGACGTTAAACAGTAAAAACAAAACAACTGTTTTAGCCTGCTTAAAACTGGGCCAATATTTTGACTTGCTACCTGTTCAGCAACCAAACTACTTACATAACTTATGTTTACTCTTTTAGTCTGTATCTTTTTTATATTTTTTTTCCAACAATTTTAATTTTGACTTTGTACGTTTTTACATGAAAACATACATTAAAATCGTTATTCCCTGACCCACTTCCCACATTGTTTTACAAATTAGTATTTACCTTTTGTAACAGGGGAAGGAAAATTGGATAGTCACAGAGGTAATTTTAAATATTACTAACTGGATTATCAAAGCATAAATTATTTTGCTAAATTATAAATGTATTCATGCGTAAAAAAAGAAAACCAAGCTTTAATTCATCCGAAATAATCTAGCCAACGGTGCAAATTAAATTGAACAATTACCATTTAGTGGATTTATTCGGTTAAATACAGAAAACAGGCGAATAAATTAAAATATTATTTAATCTAGCAAAAGTTGTAATAAAGTTATATAAATTAATCGTGTACTAGAGCAGTTAGGTAGCCTTGTTTACAGGTTATGATTTAGAAGATACAGGATGTTTCGGGAGGAACGAGATATATTTAAAGGATGTTCTAGAGGTCAAAATAAGTCCAAAAACTACTAGTAAGGGAGCTAAAATACACAAAAATACATAAAAAGGTACTCTTGTTGTAATACCACCTGAAAACCAAAAATTAAACACTAGATTGTTAAGAACCAAAGTATAATGGTGTTAGGTTATTGAACATCAAAAACATTTTATACATGTACTTCCAAAAATATATGCGCTCTTTAAAAAACTCTATTTTAAACGGGCCATGGTACCTCTAAAAGCCATTTATGGATCTGAGTGTATATGAGCTTTTTAATAATAATAATAAACCCAGAAAAAAGTGTAGGCTGAAAAATGTTTGGGGAAAAAATGATAAGATTCCCTGGTCAAAGTAACTATGTACATGCAAATATCATTGGCTTTTTACGCAATTTTTCTATGTACTTGCTAATTATAATTGTATAATTATATGCGAAAATCTGCATATTTTCTGTTATATTTTAACTTGCTTAAATTGAAATATAGTTTGGTAAATCGAAAAATATTTTATAATTATGTATTTTAGATTTTCTTGACATATTTTTTTAAAACTACATTTGATTGTGTCATATCTGTCACTTTTTATCTTAAATAAATAAATAAATAAATAAATAAATAATACGTTTATTTCAATAATTATGAATGAGTACACAAAAACAATCATGAACATGAAACTTGTCTCAAAAAATACAAAAATAAAAATTACTTATAAAGTAAAAAAATTCAATTACAAAGGCCATGGCACAATTTATAGGGAATTTTGGCCCTCGGTGAAATTCGCTAAATTTTTTATATGTTTTAGTTTATACTTTTTTAAAAGGAATTAGGAACGTTTCAAGCACTTTGTATGTACAGTTTTTTTTCTATAAGGAAAATAAAAAAAATATTTTTGGCCTACACTCCTCATAAAAATATTTTTCTAGTAGGCATTGTTTCGTTTGACAAATTGTCAGTGAAGGATATTCTGACGTATTTTTGAAGTTTTTTAGACTAAATTGTCAGTTTTATTGGGAAAAAGTAGTGAAATACATATTGAAATTGGACAGAATAATTAAATAAGATGAAGAAAAGTGCAACAGAAATACTTCTTAAGGACTAAATTAGTGAAATACGTGAAATAAGTTATTTGCTAACCTGGTAAAAAGTACTAAAACGTATATAAAATTGAACTAAAGAATGAAATAAGAAGAAAAGCAGAATAGAAATACGTTTTAAGGGAATCGTTTGTAAAATAATAAGCGATTTTAATGCCGAAAGTGTATCCCTTATTTTTTGTATTGTATTGTCATTTACAATTATTTCCAAAATTCTACATAGAAGAAATTGAATATGTGTTTTTGTAATATAATGTACTGGAACCCATGTTAAAACTCCAGAACTTAATAAAATAATAAAATAAGAAGTAAAACAGAACAGAAAAACTAAGTTGAAAGTGAAATACTGTATTTCTGCATAGAATAAATTATCCAATATAACTATCATACCGAGAGCTTCATAACAGGGCTGTATCAACCGTGTTAACATGTAGCAGATATGCCCCTATGCTATGAAGCCCTCGATATGATTTAAAATATGAACACTAAAAAAAAAGGATCCATGAATCAAGAAAATGCATCTTTCGATTATATTTTAAGCCAAATTCTCTTATTTTTGGACTAGCATTTCTTATGAACCTAATAACTGGCGCGGGTCTTCCGCGCTCTTCATTTAAGATGTTAGCCTTAAAATAAGAGAATATGGTGTTGTACTTATCAAAAGACATGTGTCCTTGATTCAATTCTTTTTCACACTATTACATTAGGACATTTTTATAAAAAAATAAATAAAATGTTTTCATTTCCTCCCATTCGGGGCATCTGCTGTTGACCACCTTGACGGTTGCATACAAAGCAATTTACTTGAAAAAAGGCTCTAAAAGCCATGCTAAATAAATTTTATATTACTAATAATATATAAAAAAATTGACAGACATCAGTTTGACTTATACCAATCAAGCTTTTTTCTTAATCATTAAGCTAATTAAACTTATTTTTATGAGGAGTTTGGGGCAAAAATATTTTTTTATTTTCGTTATAGAAAAAAAAAACTGTACATACAAAGTGCTTGAAAGTTCCTAATTCTTTTTTAAAAAGCATAAACTAAAACATATAAAAAATTTAGCGAATTTCACCGAGGGCCAAAATTCCCTATAAATTGTGCCATGTCCTTTAGTTAAAATATGCAGATATTTTATAAGGTTCTAAATTTATTAAAAATGTTAAAATACGTCTTTTGTACATGTTAAAGTTAGTTACCGTTTTTATATCTTCTGGTAATAGATTGAAGACACTTATTGCAGCATAAAACGAGCCTTTTTCAAATTGCTCAAGCCTAGGTCTTGGAAAATTATATTCAAGACGCCTGTTGAACCTCAGAGCCTGAAAAAGCGATTTATTTTTGAAAATAAACACGAGAAGCTCATACAAGTATAAGCCTGTCAATGTCAATATGTTATTGTTCTTAAAGTGGCCTCTACAAGATTCATTATAACCTAAACCTAAAATTGTACGAAGCGTCCGCTTCAGGATCGTGAACAAATCCGGTGCATGTGTACTCTGCCCCCAGAAAATTACTCTTACCTATCCTGTTGCTAAGAAATTTTATTACACAGCTATATTGACTCTTAATATAATGACTGATTATTCTGCCAAACATCAATTTAAAATTCATGGTACATGAAGAAAATTATAAATAAATAGTTATTTACGAGTTATTTAACGTAGTGGCGCCTTCGCCAAAATTACAAATAATGGGAAAGAATTCCAGAAGTCTGTTTGGAGGAGGCGGTTAGCTATTTTTGGGCAAATGCAAATCTGGTTGGAATAGTATATTACATTACATTACATATTTGTTTAACCTCGTACTATTCTACTCAATTAAGCATCCCCTAAGTCCAGGACTTGTGTGGGCTAGTAGTAGAAGGAACCACCGGCTTATACTGACTTTCGAACAAGTTTATAGGAAGTGTCCTTATTGCCTTTGCCAAATTTCAATTATTAATTAACTGAAAAAGGCAAATCGGCGCCAGTGATAATCAAACTTACTCGAGCCGGCTTCGTATGTGCACGCGCTAACCCACATACAGGGTTATTCTTTTAAATGGTACACCCCGTAGCTTTTGAACAAAAGATATAAACTTCAAATTTAGAACATGTTTATTATACAATAAAATTATCATTTGTCATATTTTTCAATTTTTTATTGGATAAGGAGGGGCTAGGGGGGCAATGGTGGACAATAGTTTAAATGAAAGCCTAGGTCTTGTGATAAATCTTTTAAAAGAGCTTAAAATTCTCTATTTAACACTCTATTTATTTTTTAATATATTTGTTAAAGATTTTATTTTCTTCAAAATTATTGAACTTTTTAATATGTTGTGCATAAATATTAAAAATTTTACATGCAAATGCTAAATAATTAGTCTTAACATGACCTTGTATTAACTATTTTGATCTTTTTGTGTAAAATTTTCAAAATTAATTTTTTAAAAATATTGAAAATTACATCAATTTAAAAAAAATCTTCAAAAAAAATACTAAAAAATAAAGAGTTACATGGTTAAATACAGAATTTAAAGCTCTTTAAAATGACGTATCACAAGACCTAGGATGCTATTTAAAATATTGTCCCGCCAGGGGGGGCAGGCACAGAATGAAAAATGAAAAAATATGAAAAAATATAGGGTCTTTTGTGTGATATAAATATTCTAAATTTAAAGTTTATATCTCATCCCGTTCAAAAGTTACCATTTAAAAGAATAGCCCTGTATATCCAATTTAAGTTAATAATATAAAGTATACTTTTTATAAAAATGATTAATTAATTAAATAAAAAAAGTATTACAGCAAAATCATTTTATAAGACTATTTATCTAACTTATCCTTTATAAAATTACATACTAATTTTTTTAAGAATCAACTTTATATATAAAAGTTAAATTCTAACTTGGAAATAAATAATTTTTATTTTACCAATTATTTGTAATAATTTAAGTAATCTGTGACAAGGAAGTAGGAAACTCTGGAATATCAAATATTAGATTAAAAGCTGCGGTTTAATAGCAATTTACTTGCTTGACTCGAATCAATGGTATAAATTATTCACAGATCAAAATGTACTCTTCACTTGTTCGAGAAATCGGTATCGGCAAATATTTCATTAGCGCAGAAGTCTAAGGGTCTATCTATAGTTCGGGTGCGAGACTACGGAAGCTAAAGGTTTTAAAAAAAATTAAAAAAAGTTGAAATTTTAATCAATTACGGACTATGCAATTTTACAGAAAATTATGTATTCTATGGAAAATTTTACTAATCGATCTATGGCAGTCAATTTAATTTTTTTACAGGGTGGAAATGCCTTCTCTTAAGTAATTGAAGAATGACACCTTATATTAGATTACATTATATGTTTGTTTAAACTCGTACTATTCTACTTAATTAAGCATCCCCTAAGTCCGGGACTTGTGTGGGCTAGTAGTAAAGTGAACCACCGGCTTATACTGACTTTCGAACCAGTTTTTATAGGGAGTGTCAGCTTCACTTAAGCCTTCGCCAAAGTTCAATTATTAATTAACTAAAAAAGGCAAGTCGGCACCAGTGAGAATCGAACTCACGCTAGTTGGCTAGTAGACTTGTCATGTAGAGACGCCGTAGACCACTACACCTCCCATGCAGAAGCTTTGTTATTTTATTACAACATAATAAAACACTTTTCATTTTAAGCTATGCTTAAATAAAGCCTTTATAAAGGTCCATTAGCGCAGTGAGTGGTAGCCCACGCCGGAAAGTCTAACCTGATTCTACTTACTAAGCGGTTGCCTTGAAGAGTAATATTAAGAGATCTTGTGCTTCCTGGTCGGATGTGCATTTATGAGACTTGCCTAGGTGCTTTTCCACACAACTGTTTACCGTCATCTGTAGAACAAATAAATTGATAAACGTTGAGATATTTGGATTCTTTTCTCCAGTCCCAAACCCCCGACTTTCCCCACAGTATATATATCTTGTGACAAAGTTAATGTAACTGTTTTTTTAGTCAATGTAACTAACAAATATTTTTATTATCTTTTGGCAACCTATAAATAGTTGACGTGTTGTATTTCTGAATAAAAAAGATTGCTCTAAAATAATCCATAATAAAATTAAAGCCAAGCATGGACTTTGTGCCTTTTAAATATCCCTAGGGATCTTACGGATTACTTTTTTTAATTTTTTAATGAAACGATTAGTTCACATAGTATTTTGTAAATAGTCTTCAGCAGGGAGTAAGTTTTCTTGGATTAACTCATAAATAAGCCTTGCAACTTCAAAGTTTTAAACGTCATTCTATCAAGACTAAATTAATTAATCTTCTGCTACTGAATAATAACTGTTTGCTAGGATATTGTATCAATAATAACTTAAGACTTGATTAAAAACTTTGGATAGTTTCGATAGTGTTTTATTGCTGTTCTAATTCGAAAAGACGTATCTGCAAATAATAACACAGTACAACAAGAAAAAAAAATTCTGGCATCGCACCAATTCTTTAAGTCAATTTTGGGTCTCAGATTTCAAAATCGTAATCAGATTTTTCGGGTCAGGTCAGGATTTGTGTCTATATTTACTTAAAGTTGTTAATTTATACTATTTTTTAGGGTGTTTTTTTCCTAACAAATCTGGCTTTGGAGCGAGTGCGCTCGAGCGTTTGTGTCATTAACCATGTTTTTTAAGTCTATTTATACACTAATAAAACAGTTTATTGCGTGTACAAAATATTTGGTTGGATATGGCCAATTGAATTATTTGGTTGTGACAAATAAATTTTATTTCTGTCAAATAAACCATTTTGTTCCCATTAATAAATTATTTTTAAATTAAAATATTTCTTTACATGAACTAAAGATTTATTTGACTGAAATAAAATGTATTATTCACAAACAAATAATTTAATTGGCCATATCCAAATAAATCAAAATTATCTTTTTTATCAATGATATAAAAACAAAAGGCAGGAAGCGTATACTGGTGGAACAATGATGGGCTGTTAAATTTGAGACAAACGTAACTAATAAAAAATAAAAAGAGCTAAAAAGAAAATTGAATAATACAAACGTCTTTAACTTTTGTTTTTATTAAACCTATACTTTTTTATTATCTAAAATATAAATAAATAAAAGGGTTTGCTTTCTAGCGTAGTAGAGCAGTATAGTCCGTCCAATTATGCAAGATAGTAGTTTAAAATTCCCGCGATTTTTAAGCTACATCATTGGTTAAAAACTCGTATCTTTTAACATATAAAATATTGTGACATTTTTTGTCTATGACAATGATTGACGGTCGTTAAAGCTAATAAAAGAAGAGAAAGTTACATAAAAAAATGTTTATACTTAATGTTATTTTGTATGGTATTGAAAAAGGTACTTTTTTGGTTTATTCTTCATACACTCTTATTATCTTGCATAACTGGACGGAGTATATATGTATTGTACAACAATGCTAAACTGTGTGTACGTTTAGTCACTTTGCAAAATATATTGGTAGATCTCCTAATGATGGTACGTTTTAATAGTGCCAATGTACCAATATGGTCCATTTAAAAAAAAAAATAGGTTATTAAAATCTTTAAAATGGTGTAGTTAAGTTATAAACGAAAAAGTTTCCAGCTTAAATTAATTTTTCTTTGGTTATTTACCTTTTTAAGTAATTTTAAGCAGGTAATTTTAATCATCAATAAAAAAAAATAACATTTAAAATGTCACTTATTTGGTATTATTGTTCCATTTAAACTTCAAAAGTTTGTGTAGTTTCCGTTTAAACCGTAAGTGACTGAAATATACTTTTTATGTTAAAAATTGACATTTTATGCTTATAAATTTAAATAAGCTTCAAATTAAGTCTCCTATATATTAAAACCTAAAATTCATAACTTTCTTTTAAAAATTAAAAAGCAAATTGAAGATCATTTAATGCTCTATAATTTGTTTAATAATGCATTTTTGGAAAAGATGAACCGTTACACCAAAGTTCTCAAGAGTATTTAAAAAAACACGATTTTCTGGGATTTATGCCCTTTTTCGGGGCAACGGAATTTTGTTCACCAAGACTTAACATAGTACATAAAGACTATATTTTAAAAATTTTAGGTCATTTGAGGAAAGGCTTAATTTTTTGCTTTATGATTTCGGGGTTTTCGGGGTTTTTCCCATAAAAAAATGTGTGCGATTATTATTATTTTTGGATTTTTTGCTAACATTTGATCCCAAAATAAGGATTTTTAAGGTAGCGAGCGTTTTAGTTAAAATCACTTCGAACCCACCATTGCTAATATTTTTTATGCATTATGTCTTATATGTTAATTTATACTATTTTAATATTTTATACTTCAATGTATACATACTTTTTTTTTTTTTTGACTTGTCTATCCATTGTATTTTGGCTTAAAGACTAATAAAATCTATCTATCTATCTATCTATCTATGCCAAAACTTGCAACCTCGTGAGGCAGTGGTACATATACATACATATACCGTGCGATTATAAAGTGCCGAACACTTTTTAATGCAAAACTGGCATTAGCGATGAGTAAAACGCAAGAAAGCTGTGTGCATTTTACTGGCCACCGAGCTGTTGTACGTAGCAATCATATGGGCTTGTCGCGCACAACTCTAACAGAGCCGTGGCTTCAAACGAAGAGTATTTTCTTTTTAAACTGTTTGGCACTTTATAATCGCACTGTATATAAAAAGTACATATACTCCATGTTTTTTTTTTGTGGGTTATTAACTCATCAAAATGAGCTTTATATTCGAGGAGCAGCGGAATATTCCATTGTTTGAACCACCGTAGTAAAGATGTTATAGTTTAGTGATTTTATAAATATGGATGTTATAATGCCATTATTTAAATGAACTTTCTTAATAATTCATTTTAAAACCAAGAACTGGTTTATACATTAAAATATTTCAATTAAAGTATTTGTATAACTTTATAAAACAGGATTACCTGCTGAAAATATCTCCCGGAGAATCTAATTTAAATAGATTATAAGAAAGCCAGAATTAATTTTCTGCAGAAATGCCTTTCATAAAAATTTATTATTTAAGGAATTTAAACTGCTTTATGAGTACAAAAAGTGAAAAACTATTTAAAATATAGGTCACGGTGTGCCTGAGCCGGCAGTAAATAAACATTTTTACCACCAAAAAGATTATTGCGGGGTTCGATTTGTCAGCACATAAATAGTATGTAAAAAAAAATTCACCATAATCGCCCGAGCCGTTTTTGAAAAAAGTGTGTTTTAAGGGTTAAGAAACGATTTTTATCTAACACCTTCATAGAAACACTTGTTTAGGCACTATTTTGACACTATTTTGACACTTTGACATTTTGACATTATAAATAAATGCTAAATTAGCAATTGTTTATTTTTAATTGGCATGTATAGGCCGCGACCACCCATGATTTTAGTACAAGAGTACAATGCTCAACACGTATAAAACCTAATTTATTTTTTGTTTCTTATCGATATGGACCTTTTTGTATTATATTTGTTTTGTTTATAATTTTTGTTTTATATTTTTTTTAATAAAATAACCGTTGTATATTATATTATTTTGTTTTATAGTTTGTCATGAATCATAACTTATTATGAATCATGATATTCACTAAAATGAATTCAATAAAATAAAGAAAAATATTTAATATATATTTAATTTTAAATAAAAACTTTAATTTAGCAACAAATTATGACAAAAAGTTAAATTTTTCCCAATAATACTAAAATCATAGGTGGTCGCGGCCTATACATGCCAATTAAAAATAAACAATTGCTAGTTTAGCATTTATTTATAATGTCAAAATGTCAAAGTATCAAAATAGTGTCAAAATAGTGCCTAAACAAGTGTTTCTATGAAGGTGTTAGATAAAAATCGTTTCTTAACCCTTAAAACACACTTTTCTTAAAAACGGCTGGAGCGATTATGGTGAATTTTTTTTTACATACTATTTATGTGCTCACAAATCTAACCCCGCAATAATCTTTTTGGTGGTAAAAATGTTTATTTAGTGCCGGTTCAGGCACACCGTGAGTTATTTTCAATGTAAATCCAAAAATAATTTTTACTGTCTATAAAGTTTGCCACTCTCATCTGAAAAAGTGAAATGGAACCCACCCACAACTGTACAATAGATTTAAAATAAATACTGTTTGAACTGTTTTGTGGTATATACAACTTTTTTATTTTGAATCCATAAAATATGCAACTTCTTTTGTTTGAAACAATAAAATATACAACTTTCCAAGATAGCTGGGGGAGCGCTTCCCCCAGCCCCCTCCATAGCTACGGCTCTGACAGCAACCTTCTTCATTGAAGAAACATTTCATGACAGTTGACATGAAGTAAGCAATGAAAAAAAAGTGTACTGACATATATCTTTATTAATACGACAACAAGGTGTTATATATGATCCAACCTTAAATTGTACTATAGTATAGTAATAACTATGACATAACATTTTTGTTGTATTTATTACAATTTTATGTCGTTAACCTCTTAATTCTACAACTGGTTGTTGTATCATTTGGCATATTTATGTTATAACATATTATAAAATATGGTTTGGGCCTATAATACAACAACATTTTTATCAGTAAAGATTGTTAATCTCGAAGTCACATATAAAAACTAAAAAGTGCTATAAGAAAGAAAATTTGGCATAATTTTCGGTTAACCAGAATGTTAAATTTTATAATTCTTTACGTAAAGTTTTGAGTTTATGTTTTATTGTATTTTTTATTATTTTTTTACTAAAAGTTTTAAAAAGTATCTTTTTATTAAGAAATTCCACTAAAAATACGTCTATGGATACCCTACATTTCCAAACTATTTTGTTTACTTCTTTTAGAAATATTTTTTTGTGTGCAAAGATTTCTTCAAAGTGTAAACCTGAAAATGTCTATCCGATTTTGTTGGCCATAAAAAATGTAAGTTACAACTCTTCGAAGTCAAAGTTAAGTCCTTAAAACAACATCTCCAATATCCGGGACAATTTGTTATCGAACTAAAGCCATTACCTGCACCGAAGTGTCACACATGGGAGAAAAATCGAATTCAGAAGAAAATAAATTGGTCAAAAATAAAAGAATGTATGCTAGTAGTTTTCCGCCGTAATTTATATTATACAATTATTATACTATTCACAGCGCCTGCGCTAGAATAGTATTATACGGTGGCTTCGAATTTTTTAAAAATTTTAAAAATCGTCCTAGACAAAAAATTCTTAAATATAAATTCGTTTCATGAAAAAAATAAGCAATTTTTTTTGGACTTTTTGTCACAATTTTTATGTATACAACTCAAACTCAAAAAGTCCAAACGAATAATCGGATCGATTTTCAGGAAAGATCTACGAGGATAAGATCCCCGTTGTTTTGGAAAGTAATCCCCTCAAAAACAAAGAAGTTATGGGGGGTTAAACTTTTAAAAAAATCGAAAAAATCTGAAGGAAAGTTCGGACACTTTTTCAGAAAAAATTACTTTTATTATAAGGTTCAATTCTGCCAATTTTTAAAGTAAGCTTTTTTAAAAAATGAAAAAACTATCTAAGTTTTGTTAAGCTGGAATTTTGACTTTTTATTATTAATAAAAATAAGTAGGTTGTCTTTTTTCTCCAAAAATTTTTATTTAAATATAAATTGTTTACCATACTAGTTTCGGAATATTTTTAGGTTTTAGCCTATATTCCATCTTCAGTGGTCTACAATAAGATAGTTAATTTAACCTTAAACCACTGAAGATGGAATATAGGCTAAAACCTAAAAATATTCCGTAACTAGTATGGTTAACAATTAATATTTAAATAAAAATTTTTGGAGAGAAAAGACAACCTACTTATTTTTATTAATGAAAATACTATCATTTAAAAAAATATATTTTTTTTCGTTAATTTGGAAAAAGAAAAAAAATTAAATTTAAAAACTATTTATATTTATTAATATTTTATAAGAATTTTACCCGTTTTTAGATCTTTAGATAATGTAAATACAGAATACCAAAATTTTTTGAAATGTCATGTCAACTTTCATTTGTTTTTTCTCATTAACTTATGAATAAAAAAATTCCCAAACTGTTTTGCAATTAATAAGTTACCAAAACTGTTTTACAATTAATATTATTATAACACGCAAAATAAAACTTCAAAAACATTATTATGAAACGCAAATAGATAAAGTTTTTTCCCGATGTACTTCCCAAAATATAACTGCTTTGAACCGCGGCTAGAAGAGACCCTACACTGATTAAAAAATATTTAAAAATTATTGCCAATCTCATGTGAGTTTTTCAGAACATATTGTGTATAATTTTGTAATAAGTTATGTAAAATAAAATTTTACGGAACATATTGTGTAAAAATTTGTATGTTAAAATTATGTTCCATATAATATGGAATATTATTCTGTAAAAATGTATGTGAAATTAAATTTTATGGAACATATTCCGTAAAAACTACATAACCTAACCTTGGCAATATTCTTACCTACGTTATGTTCTGTGAAATAATCGTGCAAAAAATTACATAATTTATCATGTGAAAATACATAATATGGTATCATAACGGAACCCAGCGATCATCGCCTTTTTAGATGCCTGCCCCCATGGAATATCATCCTAATCAAATGGTGTGTCATCCTAGATGACTGCGGCATGCACAATGGATCTTAGGTCTGAGTGCCGTGGCTGTTGTCTTTTAATAACCACACCGCTTCTGATGATGATGATGATTTAACGAAATATTGTTAGGCATGTGAATAGGTTTTTTAGGCTTAGTACAATCTATTCCCATGCCTAAGAAAATTTCGTTAAAAATGTTGCTTGGTTCCTTTTAGATAAGCGGTATTATGTAAAACTGAAAAATATAGTAATAAGTCATGTAAACATACATAATGTATTACGTAACTCCTAAAAATACCAACGAACTAACAACTCTTCTCTCTAGAATACGCATACCGTTTATATAAAGTATCGCCAACATCTCGGTTTGTTTGTAAACAAATAGTAGGTATATTTAAGCCTGAACAATAACAATTACCAGTAACTGTAATTGTTGTATCTGTTAGAACAAAGCTGTGCGAGTAAGACAGTCAAATGTATATGTTGGCTACGTTTTTGTCAGTTTTTACAAATGAAATGCCTATTCTAGAGAGAAGAGTTATTAGTTCGTTGAAAAATACAGCATTAAGTTATGTTTTTAACCATGTAATTTTTATCTGTGTAGAATTCTAAAGATCTTATCGACAAAGTCGCGAGTAGTTTATGGTTGGCAGATTGCTGGTTACGCTGATTGTGTTTGGAAATAAAACAAGCCTTGAAGACACATAGTGCTTCGTTTTCCATAATATGTACTCTTCGCAGTATTGAAACCGAGGCGCGGATCCAGGGGGAGGTGGAAGCAATCCCTCTCAAGAGCAAGTTAAGGGAGGGTATGGTTAATTTTCTATATTTTAAGCATAATTTTAAGAATTTTTTTAGTGATATGGTAAAGATAAGTTTATTTATTGGAACAGTATATTAAAGTACAGTATTACAAGAGTATTCTGTAAAATTTTTATTAGAAAATATTAAAAAATGAGCCATTGACATCAAACCTACTCGCACTCCTCAAAAAATCAAAAAATCAAAAAGATTTTGTTAATTAAAAAGTTTCTTGAGGTAACACCGTCGAGTTTTTTTTATTTATTTAGTTTTTTAAGAAAACGCCTTATATCACACTTGTTTATTTATGTATGTAGGTTTGCCTAATTTTGTTTAGATGTTGTAAATTCTACGAATTTTACTCACCTCGTTTTATATGCCATTTTCCACCTTTCATTACTGACTTTTCTATGTCTTTTATGTTTTTCATGTCAAAAATAAAACTATAGTCATAACCTTACTATTTTGACCCAGGTCAATATAACTTAATACGTTTTATTAATGTCTAGATTTTATAAAAATTACTTAATTTGTGATTTAGTTACCTTACATTTTATAAAAAACATCAATATTTCCTCATGAAATGTAAAACATTGTAGAATTTTACAGTCTTATATGGTAGCATATCCAAAGAAATCAAATTTAATTAGTAAACTGTCAAATTTTCCTTATAAGGTGTCAATCATATCAAGTTTTGCTTAGGTGCGCACCATTCCCCCACTTTCTTCTACCTTTGGAATGAATTAATAAGAAAAAGGAAGACTGGGTTAGTACTTACATGGGCTATGCCTTGTGGAACACAACATTAAATAAAATATAATAGTATTTTCATAACCAGGGAAAATATCTTAAAATAAATTAAATTAAATAGAAAAATAAACCTGCCTTAACATAATTTAGCTCCTGCCATGTTATCTTTTACCGTTATCTTTTGTTTTTACGTCATATATTGTATATATTATGAAGTTTTACTATTATTACCAATAATATTTTTATAGGAAGATAAAATTAGATATAAAAGATGAAAAGTTCACCAAGTTTATTGATACTGCAGCTTTATGATAAATAAATAGAACAATATAAACCATTGCTATTGTACTACTGTTGATTTATTGTATTTAGTTATAACAAAAATATTGACTATATATTAAACTTTCAGAGATTATAGAGTATAAAAGAATTCTCCCTGGCAGTTTAAAGTATTGTTAACCTGGCTCCTTAACTACAGAAGATAGGTTTAATTTTAATAAATTGCAAACCAAAATTTATTTAATAATTATAACAAAAATTCAATTTTTAATTGGCTTTAGATTTTTATACACTAATATAACAATAGCGTAATTAACCCTTTGTTAGGCGCGCTTGTTTTAGTTACGAGATTAGTCGCGTGGTCTACACTTGTAGACCATTTTATTTTTTGTTTAAAAAAAAAACACATTTTTATTTTTAAAAACCAAATATCTTATGTTATTTATTTGGTTGTATTTAAAAGTTATTTACATATTTTTTTCAAATTATTATTGTTTTAGTAAGTGTTAAGGGTATAAGAAAAATGATATACAATTTTAACATATATTTTACATCTGTACGGTAACTTGTAAAAAAAAATAAAAATAACAATAAAAAATTTGTTTTTTTTAACATGTACGATTATAAAAAAATAAATACCTAAATTAAAAGAAAAAAATATTATAAAATTTGACTCGAAATCATGCAATATTTTAGTAACTCATGCGCCTTGTACATGTGCTCTTTGCAATCGTAGTTATGATATTTTTAGCATTTTTTTTTCGATTTATTTTCCCTTCTTAGGCACATTTAGTGTCCAAAGTAATTTTTAGTTTTATAGAACAGAAAATTACCTTATTTATCAAAAACATTACGTATGAGCTCTTTCATGCTCAAAAAGACTAGTGCCAGTGTCTTCCTATAAACCGCTATTTTTTTTTGGTGGTAAAGACATATTGTATCTTTAATTTATCTTTAAACTAATAAACTAACTTTGAAAAACAATATTCACAAAAAGAAACCATAAAAACTTACACAAAATAAAAAAATTCAAAAATTAAAAAAGGTAACCTGGTTAGTCGCGCGGTCTACAATTGTAGACCAGGCAGGTTTTAATATGAATAAAAACAATATTATACTCATTCAAAGTGTGAATTATTACTGATCTAATAGATTGATGCATAATGCACAGCTACTCGAAGGGGCGCAAGCGTAAACACTCCGTGTAAAAAGTTACCCATCTAAAAAAAAGCATGGTCTACGATCGTAGACCGCGCGCCTAACGAAGGGTTAATAACGTAAATAGGTTATAGTATACAACAATAAATAGTTGTATATGCGCCAACCACTATATATTGCAGTTGTTTGATTACAACAACAAACTGTTAGGCGATCAGGTGTTTCTTTGTGGAGCAGAGAGCGGGGTAGGCCTGGCATGCAAATCCGCAGGTTCGGAAGTCCATGTACAAATATTTTGTACTGGTTCTCTCTCTCGGTTTTTTTTTAGTCGCACCATTAGGAGGGCCTTAGCTCCCTTAGGGCTCGTTTTGGGACCAACCTTTATAGAAACTTTTTTTTTTCATATTTTTGGATGTAGAATTACATTTAAAATTTGTCAGTTCTGAACCACCCTGTATGTAAAATTTTGTACATGTTGTGATGCATATACAAGCGAGCAAAGGCTTAATGTAAGGTCTGTATTTCATATACATTTATTTATTCATTTATTTATTTTTAAATATGTATTCGGGGTTGGAAAGATTTGACCCAAGAACAAGTGCCTGTTTTTATATACGTTTATACATATTTTAGTTTTCGTTGGTAGATAGACCTTAAATCTTCGATACAGACGATATTCTAATGCAGGATAAAGACTATTTTGCATAATAACCGCATAAGCTAGGATTTATACTGCCGTCATCAGCTTGAAAAAGTTAACTTAAATTGGTAAAATTAATTAATATACACTGTAAAAAAATTAGGGTAAAATTAGAGAGTAATATTAAGTTTAAATTATAAAATTTATATTAAAATATTCAAAATATTTAATTTACCTAAATTAAAATTAAATTAAAATGTTGTTGGGTTTTATTTATTTAACTAAAGTTAGAGCTTAAATGATTTTTTTTTAACTCTTAAAGCAATATTATACCGAGGGGTAAACCCCTGACAAAATTTGGTACACCTTTAGGAGGAAATCTTTAAAGATTTTCTCCAGATTACCTCCGAAGATTACCTCGAGTTTCTAAGATTTCCTCCGAAAAGGATCTTTAAAGATTTCCTTCAAATTACCTCCAATTTGTACACCTGAATTCCTCTGCGGTTTGCCTCTCGTCGAGGGGCTGACAGCGAGCAAATCTTTTGTACAAGCTAAAGGAACTCAGGAGGAACTCCGAGGTACTCTGGAGGAACTCCGAGGAACTCTTTGCAAAAAGGAGGAACTCTTTACAAAATGGAGGAACTCTTTGCAAAATGGAGGAACTCTTTGCAAAATGGAAGAACTCTTTGCAAAATGGAGGAAAAGAGTTCCTCAGACGCGGTCAGAAATTGTCCAAACTAGATGAGCCGTTACAAACACTTCACAAAACATCCTACCTTGAGCGCCAATTTTTTTTTTAAGGGGCGCCAAGTTTGGTAGAAACCGTCAGGGACAAAGCCTTTTTTCCTGAAGGTAATTTCGGGGGGCCAATTGCCAATTCTTGTTCTGAAGGGGCGCCAAGTTTGGTAGAAACCGTTTCCAAAAATTACTCTTAAGGAGCACAGGAGGAACTCCCAAGGAACTCTGGAGGAACTCCGGAGGAACTCCGAGGAACTCCCAGGAACTCTTTGCAAAAAGGAACTCTTTTGTACAAATTTCAGACGCGGTCAGCCCCTCGCCTCTCGTATTATATACACAATTTTTTTCCTAAAATGTATTGTTTTTGGCGTCTTGGCGTTTTAAGAAGAAAAATATTGTTTTAGTGAACTCATGTATTATCCAATTACAAAAAATTATATTTCAAATGTAAGCGCTTTTCAAGCATCTATAAAAAACCAAACCCAGGGCCGGGGGGGAGAAGGTTTATCAAATTCTACAATCTTAAATAAAATAACGTAAGCAGGCCCTAGGGCCGCAGGCGACATTTTTTACAAATTTAATGGTCTATTTTAATTTTAAATTAGTCTTTTAAATTTAAAATAATTAAATTTTAAAGTTTTTACAAAAATGCAGGAAACTTTAGAGCCGCAGTCGAAACTTTTTCCAACTCATAAGTTCTACAAACCTAAATAGAGAAAAAGGTAGGAAAGCCCTAGTGCCACATGCATTTTTTAACTTCAACTTTTAAACAGTTTTTTTATTCTAAATTTCACAAATTTTTTTTCCGAATTTCACGCTTAAATTCTAAAATCTTAGATAAAAAACAAAGGAAAGCCAGTATATAACATTTTTATTATTCTAAATTTCACAAAAAATGTAAAAGAGCTCTAGCGACACAGGCTAAAGTTTTTACAAATTTCACGCTTAAGTTCTACAATCTTAGACAAAAAATGTAAGAAAGCCCTAGTGCCATAGGCAATTTATTTTACAAACTTTTATTTTAAAACAATTTTATAATTCCAATTTCACCAAAATGTAAGAAAGATCTAGCGCCGCAGCCCAAAATTTTTATAAATTTTCCCTGTTTTCACTGTTTTCCTGATCTGTAGGAACCCTGTACAAAGAATCCAAAAATAGATGTACATAATATATATTATATAATTATAAGATTACAGTCATATACATTTCGCTAAATTCAAATTTTTCGAATCAGGAAGTTCAGAAAATTTTAAAAATTGTAGTTTATAACCTTTCTGGGGGGGTTTGGACTTTTCGAATTTTTTTACTCAAGACTTTCCTTGGGGAAAGTAATATTGAAGACCTTATACGCCTAGGCTTTTTGAAACGCAAACAAAAATTTGTTTTTTTTACCTGTGGTTTTTTTATGATTACTCAAAAACGTTTAATGATAAAAATATTTAAACTTAAGATCTTAAAACAAAAGACTTCATTGTCATTGCTCAACGACAATTTTTCGCTAAGTTATAGCCTTTTGAAAATAACTTAATAATGTAGTATATTTTTTATATCCTTTAATTTTTGTGTCCAGTGTATTTTAAAATATAATGATAAAAATATTTAAACTTAAGATCTTAAAACAAAAGACTTACAGATTCATTGTCATTGCTCTACGACAATTTTTCGCTGTTATAGCCTTTTGAAAATAACCTAATAATGTAGTATATTTTTTATATCCTTTAATTTTTGTGTCCAGTGTATTTTAAAATATAACTTAGGGAGTTTAAGCATCTGACGTCTATAGTGTCTTTTGCATACCGGGCGTCCACAGTACTGCCTTTCTACCGCAGTGGTGGTCATTGTATCAAGGGCTGGGCGTTTTGACCATAAATAAACGGCCTTCTAGAATTCTAGGCGGTATTTCACGTAGACCATGGTTGATTTAGATAAAGCACACAAAGATGGGTTAGCATAAGGAAATATTACAGACAAAGTAAGTGCCTGTTCACAGACTCGCATAAGAACATAAAACATAACAATGCGATGCCGTGATTGACTTGATGTGCCGCCATGTATCTTGTAAGCCAATCACGGCATCGCATTGTTATGTTTTATGTTCTAATGCAAGCTTCTGGATAGGCCTTAAACTAGTTTATTTGCAACTTTATATGTAATACATAAATTACATGTATTCATTAATTAATTAAGTTTGGAAAGTACGTGTTTTCCACGCCTGGACCGAACCTGTAATAAAAACCTGACCTGTAACCTAAATATTACTATTCTCCATTTAAATCAATAATTTCAGCTAGATGGTGTCACCGATTAAAATATCTTTGAGATTTTATTTCTTTTAATGAAAATTGACCAAATATTTTAATTTTAAAACATTTTTATAAGAAAAAGTCTAATAATATAAATGTTGTATTAAAATTAAAATACAAATTAAATAAGGACAGAATTTTTTAATTTTAAACAAAATTATAAAAATATTAATTTATTATTCCATCAATCTATTTTCACACGTTAGTGGTACTATGTGCTTGAGACACACAAGTCTTAAACTTGCTACCATTCAAAAAGTCTCCAGACTAGGAAAGGTATGAATAGTTGTCTACATCTAGCAATAGATGGAGCACAAGTCTACATCAATCTAATGATTATATTCGTTTTGCGAATAAAGTCTAAAAACGTTTTCTTAATCAGCTTGCAGAGTTGACTCTTAGTACTGAAGAGGGCCAGCAGCCCAAACTGTCAGATGATAACAGTTTTCTATTTTACCCACTCTAAATACAATAAACAATATGGCTTAACTGCTGTTATCATCATAATAAACACAAGTATAATCTAATACATTTTGGTTCAAAGACGTAAATAGTACAGTTTTATTAATTTTTTTTTACCTTTTCAGATTGAGAAGGAAATTACTATTAACAATAATTATTAACTATTATTTTTATAGACTTGTGAATTATCAACAGCTTTTTTGTGGTCGTATTGGGGTTGTTTTTCAGGTTACGCGTACTCCAATTTTGTATCGTTGTGCTTTTATCAGTGCGGGCAAAATTATTCGTGATAACATGAAAAAAACTCAAAAACAACATACATATCTATTATAGTATTGTCTTCTCCATTAAAATGTAATTAATATATATAGATTAAAAAAAAAATAGTATGGTCCCTAAATTATTTTTAAACAAAATCAGTTGCAAATAAAGTAGTATACAAGTCTAACGGAAAACAGTACTTCTCCTCAATTTGGAAACAAATTACGAGCCATCTCTATTAATTTTCTTAAATTATCCAAAGTTAAACCGCGGCTATGCTTGTTTAATCCAGAATAAAAATCAGTTATTTGTAAAAAAAATATAGGAACAAGCTCTTGGGGCTGAAGAGGTTGAAAAACATTATGTTGTGTTAGGAATTTTTTTTTTACTACTTGGAATCAATTTACAGACCATCTATTAATTTGCATTAATTATCCAAAATTAAGCGGCAGCTGTGCTATTTTAATCTAGAATACAACTTTATTGCTTGTAAAAAATATATAGAGATAAACTCTCGGAGCTGAAGAGGTTAAAAAACGCTATGTAGTGTCAGACATTTTTTTGTTGCTGCTAACTTTGCTACATGAATTTAAATTACAGCCCATCTCTATTCATTTTCATAAATTATCCAAAGTTAAACGGCGGCTGGTGCTGACTAAGCGTGCATATTTATGTCCCCACTTTTGCCGGTTAGCATTAATTTATTTGCCAAAATTTGAAAGGTGTGCTTGTCACTTGCAACGTGTCTCATTTTGATCTTCCACAAAATCTGCTGGTAAGATTTAATGAACGGTTTAGATTGGGCGGAGCTGAAACTTAAACTTTATTACTACATGTTGAATCTGATAATTGTTTTTAGGAGAAGGTGGGGCAAGATGATGTATATAAGGATAAAGAGGAATGAATACTAGGTTTAGTGAGATAGATAATTACCATACCCCACCGCAGCACAGTGGTGTGTCCTTGAGAGGTCACGGCCAAAAAGAGTAAAAATTTATGGTGTTTTTTTAAACATATTTCACAGTTTTGTACAAAAAACCTTAGATTTTTATGACCTGACTTTAAAATTAAATTTACTGAGATGTGAACGAGGTGCATACTGTATATGTTGGCCTATATAAATTGATTGATAATTTTATTTTTTTAAGCATTTAAATAACTTTGCCATGGCTTCATTGTTGAAAAAAGCTTGACTTTTAGGCATATGTTGGAGATGATATGTCTTTTAAATAAATAAGGAGCAGAAATTCCTGTAAATAAAAAAAAATAGACTTTTGGCTTATTTTTGAAAGTACATAAAAAATTATGAAAAATACAATCTGCAAGACAAAAGGCCAAAAGCCCGTCAAGACCCGTACACTTTTTATACGAATTTGGTATCAGTGTGTTTGTCATGTATCGCCCCAAAAATTGAGTGCCGTTCTCGAACCGAGAGAGTTATAGCTATTTTTGTGAGGCGGTGCTACGCGCTGGTACGATTGGTCTGTTCGGGAAGTCTTGTAGACACGATAACTTAAGAACGCTTTAAGCAAGAGACTTGAAATTTGGCATAAAAGTATGTTAACAAAAGTTCTTACTCGGGATTTTTTT